>JBDJHY010179363.1:0-12124 GCA_039654485.1 Withania somnifera
AATGAAATACCATTAATTTGTGCTTAATTGAAACTCAACTTTTGTGTAATACTAGTCGAACCAATGTGCCAAGTGAGATGAGATTCTTGCATATTCCATGTTTTGCATCTTAGTCTAGAACTTGCCCTGGATGTTATTGAAGCAAAATAAAAAGTATTGTTTGACTAGATAATGATATAGGCCCTTGTTCATATGTTTTATAAAATTTTAGCCTCTGCAGATATAATATCACTTGTCATCCCTTTAAGCCAATTGTCTATTCTTCGGTAATAATAATTATGCCTTAATCCTATTTATTGAATCCTTATTTTTTCACCCTGCTTCTTTTAGCACTTGTATAAAATCTTTGATTGGAATTATAAATCATAACAAAGGAAAATGAAGAAAAGGGATACCGATAAGCTTAATATGATAGGGGGACCCTCTTTGATGGAATGCCTACACACAGAAAATTCACTTAGGAAAAAAAGTGTTAAGGAAAAAAAAAAGAGACAGTTCTCAAAATAAAAAAATAGAAAAAGTATTCTTAAAAAAATGAGTTGGTTAGTGAGAAAGAGACCTGGGAGAGGCTATGAAAAAAATAAAGTGTAGAATTAAAGGTTGTTGAAATGTAAAAAGTGTGATGTGCTTAGGGAAGTGTAAGTCACAATGATATAGTTTCCTACCCATCCCTTAGCCAACATTGCAACACAATAAAGTCCTTTTTTATTTTAGTCAAACATGCTTAATTAGTGAAGATGTACATAATGGGCAAGCATATGGTACTTTTTGCATGCATGTGAATTCTTTATGAGTGTGAGAGTTGTGCATAATCGCTAAAAGTCCTTAAAAGATATTCAATTCTATTGAATAGATGGGTGTGTAGGATATTCTTTCTTTTGAGAGCCAATTGCGGAGTCATGGTGTACACAATTAATGTGTTTCATTAAAGTGTCAACCTGGCCTACAAATCCTAATTGCACTGAGTAATGTAGTAGTGTGTTCTTTGCCTAGGAATATATTTTGTTGTTGTTTTGGTTAATTGTTTGAAGTGTTTAAATTCCAATTAAATTTTTAGAACATAACCGATGTATCATGTGAATTTAGTCATTGATTTTAGGTTGGTTTTGTAATATGTAAATGATTGTTCTAGGATTACAAAAATCTAAGTGTGGGGTGGTGATATTAGGCATATTTATATGCCTTAACGCCATTAAAGCTCCATGTTTTAACTTGGTTTGAAGAATAATTATGATGAGTGTCTTATTACTAGATATGTGTGTAGTACTACCTATATGATTATCCAATTTAGGTGAATTTGGAACCTTAAGAAATGTAGATCAAGTTGAAGTGGAAGACGGAATGAGCAGGGGTGAATTGAAGAACAATTTTCCCTATCATGATAGAGATCACGTCATGATCCCCTGTTTATATGATTTGGAATTACTACTAACTTAAAGATTAAGTTGGGGGCAAAATATTAATTTTCTTGGGTGACTATATAACCCTTAAGGAGACATTTTTTGGAGTAGTGTAACACTTGGAAGAGAAAAAAAAATGAAGAAGATATTCAACAACCTAAAGTTACTTTCTATTGCTCAAATCGTGTAATTTCATGTTAAATATGCTATTTTCTGGATTATGTAAGAATATTCTTTGCTAAATACCCTTTTTCTAGGTTATGGCTAGCACATTATTTATGATATTGATTGAACATAAACTATTTATCATTTCTCATGTTAATTGTTCATACATTTTGGTATTAATATGCCTAATTGATTGGCCACCATTATAAAAATCTATAACTCTAAAATTGCACTAATCTGGGAATATGATAAGTGGAATAGGAGTGTAGGACAGAGATTAATGCCATTAAAGTTCCATGTTTCAACTCGATTTTGAGAATAATTATGTTGAGCGTCTTATTACTAGATATGTGTGCAGTACTACTAACCCATATGATTATCCTATTTTAGGTAAATTTTGACCCTTAAGAAATGTAGATCAAGTGGAAGTGGAAGACAGAATGAGTAGGGATTAATTGAAGAAGAATTTTCCCTATCACGATAGTGATCATGGCGTGATGGCTAGCCCATCGCGATTGGGATCACGTCATGATCCCCTGTTTGTATGCTATGGAATTACTACTAACTTAAAGATTAAGTTGGGGCAAAATAGTAATTTTCTTGGGCGACTATATAACCCTTAAGGAGGCCTTTTTTTGGAGTAGTGCAACACTTGGAAGAGAAAACAACAAGTCAATAAGATATTCAACAACCTAAGGTTACTTTCTATTGCTCAAATTGTGTACTTTCATGTTAAATATTATATTTTGTGGATTATGTAAGAATGTTCTTGGCTAAATACCCTTGTTCTAGGTTATGGCTAGCACATTATTTATGATATTGATTTAACATAAACTATTTATCATTTCTCATGTTAATTGTTCTTACACTTTGGTATTAATATGCCTAATTGATTGACCACCATTAGAAAAAACTATAACTCTGAAATTGCACTTATTTTGGAATCTGGTGAGTGGAATATGAGTGTAAGGACTGAGATTATATTTATTGAATCTAAAATTAGAAAAATGAATATGATTTGCTATTAATACAAAATCTTGTACTTAGTTTACTCACTTGGTCAAATAGAGAAGATAACTATAATGCAGTAATATTAAATAATCACAACATAAGTTAATCAAAGTAGTTGTTGGAATTGTATAAATAGTTATTCAAGGACTATAAATCCCTAATGTATAACTTCAACCCCGGAATAAAAAATTAGAGAAACAAATGCTATTTGTAGAAGATTGAGATAATATATGAATGTGTTTAATGAATGCCCTAACCCTGGAATGTTGGTTTATATCAACAACATTGTTTGTTTCATCCCAAGTTCATTTAATTTTACTTAGTTAAAGTTAGAATAGTATAAAATCCAAATACTTCTATTGTGACACACAATTGCTTAAATATTGAATTCCCTATAAGAGTCAATCACGACACTATTTTATAATACCATGTCCCCGAGGGTTTGATATCCGACTCGAAAGAGACACTATATTACGTGTAATGGACACTATATCCGACTCGAAAGAGACACTATATTACGTGTAGTAGCTTGTTTTATTTTTTCCATAGCTTGCCTTTTTTTAGCTTAGTTCTTTTGTAGGAGTTTTTATATGTATATGTGTCTTTTGGATGCTCTTATTTTATAGCTCCATATGCCAATAATACAAGTTTTTTTTAAGTGTTGTATATATATATATAATTATGTTATTGTTGCCTATTTCATTTGTTTACTCTCTATTATTTAGTTGTGAGTTGTGTTATGGTCAATTACTTGTTATTCCAGTAAATAGGGTTAGGATGGCCTACTAGTGAGGTTGTAGGCTCCATCTTGATCTGATTTTCTGGTCGTGAAAAAAATGTATAAAACCTTAGGTTCATCGGCTCTTGCAAATTAGATTAAGTACCTAGTACATTCATGCCTATGGGGATGTAGACATCCATATCCAATGTCTGGGTGGCTATAGGGTCTTAGGAAGGATTTTCAACTATTGGTTTTTTCATGCGTTGTCATTATGTAAGTTCCTAGAAAGACTCCCTTAGCTTCACCCTTTGCAGATGGTGCACACCCATTCTTTGTCCGTGGAGAGAGAGCCTCCCCCGTTAGTGTCACAACCCAAAATTTGAGTAATGATTGCCTATACAACCCACTAGTAGAAAAGTTTAACCCTATAGACCACAGCTATGCGCAATGGGCTATATATACTCGAATCGTCCAACATAGAAGAAAAAGCATAAGCATATATATTTAAAAGAAGAACATAAGAAATACATATGCACCCCAAATCCAAAATATTGGTGTCAATGTCACATTAAGATACTACACGGAGTATCCAAAAGATAGACTATATACAAAGAAACTCCTACAGAAGTGAATCTACACAGAGCCTACTAAAGACATAAATAAAGTAGGCTAGTAATCAGGGAAAACATAAGAGGCTCGGATGGAAAATCTCGCTATAATCTTCGCAACTAAATATACCTATTTCACATCTTCTTAGCGTCTCCAACACAAGTATCTACATCACGAAAACAGTATATAAGAGCAACATGAATACCAAACAAGGTACCCAGTAAGTATCATAGGCTGACCGAGAAACAATAAAGAACAAATACGTCATGGTGAGGAAGAAAAATAGGTCAAAGATAGTAGGAAACAGATAAAACTAATATATAATCTAGAAATATAAAGAATCGGAGAGTGATACCATCAACAGAATGTAACTACAAATCTACAGGGAGGTAAAACATAGCAAACACGTACAGTAGCAACCACTTTCTAAAAATTTGAAATTGAAAGTAATGGAACTCAAGACACAAATAACCATATGTATATACAGATGCCATTAAATAAATGATTGGTTGTAATGACCCTTTTGGTCATTTAGGATTAAAACATATTTTTTGGTATTGTAGAGTATTTCGGTAGCTTCCCATGTCATTAATGACTGGGTTGGGCCGGTAGTTCGGATCCCTACTGACTAGGTTGAGAAATATCTCAAATTCCTTATTTTAGAGCCTAAACCTAAGTACTCGTTGACCAAAGTCCTCTTCCTTCAAGACTAGCTTGAAATTAAATTCTGATAGTCCCATTAGCTTTAGAATTCCACACAAAGTCAAGAATTACCTTAAGATTTTGTTTTGGAGTTTTCATTTGTAAGTTATGCTAATTTGTGGATTCTAGTTAAGTTTATGGCCTAAAGTAGAACTTAGATGAAAATTTGGTATTCAAAGTGTCAGATCGGGATTTTGATGCTTCCATCAGCTCCATAATGGTTAATTTAGGCTAGATTTACCCTTGGTATGCTTCCCAGGGTGTTCGTGCTTTATTTGGGTTATTTTGCGAAAAGTTGGAAATCTCCTAATTTTTGTTAATGCATGGTAGGGGTTCCTTTTCGGTCAAATGACCTCCGATTTCAATTCTGTTGATTCTACTTAGTCTACAATGTATTTTTCAATGAAAATACATATTTGGTTTGTCAAATTTGGACTCCATTTTAATTCTAAAACCCCGATTAGAGATATTTAAAATATACTACAGAAACCTGAAACTGATCTTAACCTCGTCACGCTATCTCGACCTTAGCACCCTCGTCCTAGTTAACTTGTCTCTCCAAGCTCTCCTCAATGAGCTCACCTTAGCTAGCTTACCTCGACAAACCTCGCCTCAGTGAGATCACTTAGTTGAGTTCAAAACCATTCTTAATTTTCTCATTTTGAGGTTCCTTCGTACATAGGTCAACTTCAATCAACCTTATATCCTAATATATAATGAATCTGATGACCCATGACCTATCCACAGAAAGGTATTTGAGTCTAGAATCCAACACAATAAACCGTGTGTCATTTGGAGTTCAGAGTAGGGATATATTCCAAATTTATAAAAATGACACAGTGTGGTAGACCTACTAATTTGGTGTGCGGCTCAAATGTGCGGTTCACACATCGAAATGTGCAACCGCACAATTAATTGTCTGATTCACACAATAGACCAGTGGTCCTAGAAGTCAATGTGTGGTTCGTACACCAAATGTGCTACCGTACAATAAAATGTGCAATTCACACAATGCAAAAATAGTACCAAAATCTGAACGAATATCTCAGGGACTTTTAAGACTTTTCCCCTTAATGTTTCCTACTTGGCTATGACTTTTTAACACTTTAAGTGTGTAAATTTAATGCGTAATTGGTGAAATACCTTAGTTAACCTTAACCCATTATATTTAACCCATTAAAATATTACCCCAATTCTCATTCTCGCCAAAAATTACCAACAAAGAAAGAAAAAGAGAAGGGTTATTTTCTCTCAAGCCAAGCTATTAGGGTTCGTCAAGTTGCTTTGGAATTCAAGCTTCTTCTCTAATTTTCTTCAAGAGGCTTCAAGTTTTCTACGTTCAAGTAAGCGGTATCATCGATAAGTTTTCTTCCCTTTCAACCCTTCAAATTCATAGCTTCCACCATTAATGGCTCCAATTTCCCTAACCTTTATATTTTTCATGTAATTCTTTGTTAGTTGAGTATACATTGCTCCTAGGAACGTTATTACATCATAATTCCAACGTTAAATTTGTAAAGATTGAATCTTTGACCCCTTTAGCGTCAATTTTGTCTGGACTGATTTGAAGCCCTTCCCGCACTCACATTGTGCTTAATTTTGGAGCACGGGTTCCTAATGACATTAGGGATCCCGTACTAAAGTTAATTTTCAGTTTTGGTTAGCGGGCCCTATAAGCCCGTTTTAGGCCCAGTCTAAAACTTAGCATAAAATACACTGTTAGACTCATATTAATATATAGAATACTTTTACGCAGGTTTTAGATTATTTGGAGACCATTTGACATCAGTTGGAGTATGATTTATGGATTTGCAGTGCTTTGTCGTCGGATGACAGGTAGGCTCTGTTGGGCTATCTCTGGGCTTATAGCTTTAATAACTATACTAAATAGCATATGTGGGTTGGTTAGCTAGGTTGTATAACCCTGTACCATTCTTTCGTCTGTTCCATGTTGATACTGATATTTTGGCACCCGAGTCATATGGGGCTTGAGACTTAACATTTGGATAAAGATACATGTGCAAGGCATAGGTGGTGGATAACTCATGATTATATGCCGATATATTGTGCAATCATGATGCAAGAGGTCGAGCCTATGGCCATAATGAGAGTGCATTGGGGCTGGGTAGTATCACCACCTGATTTTGAGCCATGTTGTCTAGCAGATGATTTGATGATAAAGTTTCATAGCGTCCTAAAGAAATAAGTGGAATGCTTTAATAAGAATAATATAAGTAATTATCTTCTTTTTTTAGCCACAACACTATATCGACCATCTGGTAACAGTATTTTCACTTATTTTAGTCCAAGCTTACATCCTGGCACCGAGAAATATCTTTTACTAATAAATACTAGGACTTGAGACCGACTCTATTCGGCAGTGAGTAGAGCTTTTTGAAAATATTGTACTATTGGTTGTGGAAACATGATGTATTGATTTACTGAGGACCTTAGGTGATACCACCATACACCGGCATTGTACGCCTTGACTTGCCGAGTACGACCAACGGACATTATGGATTTGATGTAGATATTATTGATATAAGGCACAAGATGCCAGATTATGATCATTGTGGTTCTGAAAGTTGGGAAGTGAGGTTCTGATGAAGATCATGTGTATGTTTACTTTTTGTACTTGTTTTCTTTAGTGTACCCCTGGTAGTATGGTGATGCCTACAGGTGAGCATGTTTTTGTGTACTCTGCTCTTCCTTATGGGGGATTTGTCAGAATTTAATGGATTTACTTTACTATTCATATTACTGCTTTGTTGTCCTTATTAGTTACTTGTTGTTTCATGTTTTATGGAACTTCTTCCTTCCACTCTTATTCAGTTATTTATCCTTTCACTTTAGGTTACCAGTATACCGACCATATTCTACTCCTATTTTTTTTTATTTCCATTTATTGTGTTATATTTCACATATGTTGTTGCAATGATGTCGGTTATGTTTTCTTCCATTTCCTAAGATCCTATTATGTGATTAGCTAGCGATATCAGTCTATGTGACACTTGATTCGTAATTGAGTTGCTAGACGATTCGTCTGGTAGTAGGCAAAATGTCTCCTACTTATGTAAAAATTGTCCTTTTCTGTACAATTGCTTCAAACTTCCTCATATTGACCTAAACTTATAAATACTCAATAAATGCATTAAATACAGTGTTATCAGTCAAGAACATGCTCAATTTTTAGGGGTTTAAGTGCCCAATGTGATGTAAAATACCGTCACATTAATGTTGTATGCCCAAGCTTATGTACACCTCTATTTCTGTTGAACATTGAAAAGTTTCCATTAATAAAATATATGAATAATGGTTTTTTCTTTTCAGATCTACTAATCTTTAAAATACATCTTGAGAGTTAACAGATCTGATATTCCCAAACAATATGTTTTCAATCATTATGCAATGTCAATTAACATCTATTTTCTTCTTCTTGGTAAAATCTGTAAAGGAAACTTTGAGATGTTTTTTTTCTTTCTTAGCCTTTTAAATTTCCTGTCTGCCTTATTGATAAATCTCTTATTCTTCTAAAATTTTCAAAATTCAATTCCATATCCTCTTATTTATCATTGTCTTTTCTCTACTTTATGTCACCTGTAAACAATTTACTAATGGATGGCTTGGATTTATAATCTACTCCTTGACTATTTGGTTATGCCTCTCCTGCTTTAGAAGAGTGCGACTATATTGCATTTGCACCTTCCTAGCTTGTAGGAGTTTGTATCTCTTTGGACCTTTTGAAGCTCTTGTCAGTCCTATATGTTTCCAGCTTCCTTACTTTCAAGTGTTTAATTTTCCTTATTCTCTTCTAGATCTTATCTATCCTTTTGATTGGTTAGTTTCTTTTCTAATTCGTGTTTGTCATTATTATTTTTTTATGTATTATCCTCTATATCTACTGTCTCTTTTCCTTCCTATTTTTTTTTGTTTATTTCCACTCTTCCTGTTCTCTATTACTATGAATTCACTTGTTCTACCACATGTTGTGTGTCCTTTATTGCTCCACTACTTTCCTTATTTTGTTGTTATGTACTTATTTTTGTCTAATTGTCTAAAGCTTCAAACTTATTGCTAGTCTTCACTTCTTCCTTCTTATTCTGACTAACTCTTCTGTTCTATATTTAATCTAGTTTCCTTTTGTTAAACTGTCTTCCTATTATGCTTGCTCTTTTGTTATTTCGTTCCATAAATTTGTCTTCTTCCTTTTATTTTCCTTTATCTTCTTGTTTATTATGTGACAGAAAGTTTTATGCTTTGGAAGAAGCTTGTACAGTTTGGGAAGGGGTTTTGATTGATCAAAAGAAGAATCTACTTCAACCAATATGCCCTTAGGCACGGCCATACATAACATAGAAATCACCTCTGTGTGATTCATCCGTTGTAGCTAACCGAAAAGGAACTGATTGAAAGGATTGATAAGAGAAGAGGCTATTGTGACCCTCTTTCTGCTTCTTCTCAATTTTTTCTCTTTACTCTTCTTCTCCTTGTTTGGTTCCTCCTATATATCTTCATCTTCCTTTGGATACAATTCATGGTTATTGATGAAACATTCATTTTTATTTTGACCCTATAGCTTAAAAGTTTTACACTATTTAGGGATTAATCATAATTAATCTTGATTCATTTCTCCATAACTTCCTCTATCTTTTTTTCCCACCCCCACATTTACCCTTTTTGGGAATTCTCCTAATAGGCCCACTTCAACTATAATCCTAAAACAACTCGGTCTCGTTTTATTCCTTGTTGCGATATCCACTTGTAAAGGCATTCCAACTACTACTTCTAATAAGAATAGTGCTACCCGTTAGAAAATATTTGGCAGTAGTGTTGGAAATAAGATCCAATCTACTACTTTAGATGTTTCTTCCTATGGTTTAAACATTAGGCCGCATTTGAGAGTTTTCATTATATATGACCAAAACTTGTGGGTAATGTAGAATTAGGGAATTGATAATAGATTCACATAACTTTCAAGTGACATACCTATTGCTAAGCAGTCCTATATTCACTTCTCCCTTCAGCTCACACTGCTCTGGTATTAATCTTCTGCGATCTTGTATATCCGGACATCCATACGAGATTTTCCACCATTGCATACTATAAATCTTCATTAATGATCATTTGGTGTAGTTCTTCCTCTTCCCATACAATTTTGGGCTCTCCGTGAAAATATGTTATTGGTTTTAAAGATATTTGTGTTGTTGGTGGTGTGGTTTGTTGTGGTTTTAATGGTTTTCCATAGGTTAATTTCAATGTAGGTTGTGTTTCTATCATAATTGGGTGTTGTAAAACCTCCGTTAGAGGTTGTTCAGTGGCCAAAGTGTCCATGTGGGATGTCGGTGGTAGGCAAGATTAGGTTTTCCAGTTATTTTGGTTGAGAGCATTTTTATAAGTTCAATTATTTTATTTATCAGGAGTTGATTATTTATTTGGTAGTAAAAAAATCTACCCATCGGGGTTTTTGAGACCTTTATTAATATGAAAGAGGATACATTTTTTAAGTTATAAATTATTTATATTATTTAAATTATAATTAATTCATATTTTTCAAGTTATAATTATTTAATATAAATCATTTCTACTTGGCTGATTAAAAATTTATCATTGATTTTCAAGCCTTTTCATGTGTAGATGGAGTTTATTTTATTTTTTAATTTTTTATAACTATTATTTTACTGTTAATATTTTATCAAGTATTTTTAACTTGAATTAAGATTCAAAGATTCTTTTGAGTTCTTTGTTTGTATTTATTTATTTGGATTAACAATAGAAAAATGTTAGGTTATACATCTTTGTTGATACTTTAATTTATTTTTGTACATTTATTTCTATATTTATATACTTAAGTGCATTACTTTTATTTACTCCTCAATTGAAAAAGTGATTTCAACTAGGACCCACAATTGTGAATTCTGAAGGGCGTCTAACCCCTTCCCTTTAGAATAACCTGGACCATTACCTAACTCGGGATTTCAAATAACAGGTATTTTTAAAAATATATATTTTCAAAATGGTTTCCGAATTTTTCTAAAATTAGATGGTGACTTGCTTTAACTCTCCTTCTAAAATTTTAAGCAATTTATTTCATTTTATTATATTTTGAGTCCCGACATCGCTCTCTATCATAAAAAATAGGGATGTCAAATAAGGGTGATGGACTCTTGGAAGAAATGGTAGTAGGGACAAAGTTCACATAGGTATAGGTGGAGGAGTGGTTTCATTTGGTAGCAGTAGAGGACACTACTATCCTTTAACTAGTTGATTAGTGGTTGAGGCCTTTGATGTAGTCATTATATGTATTATCCCAATGTGCCACCAACCTATATCTATATTATTTTATTCTGGATCTACATAATACTTTATGTCTACCTATTTTGCTTTTGGATGTGATATGATGAGTGATTCCTTTCCTATGTCTATTCATGTTTTTACTCATGTGGGTGATTCTTTAGTAGTGGACCGGGTGTATCAATCCTTTGTTGTTACTATATAAGGGTATGATACTTGAGTAACCTGATTACCTTGTATATGCTAGATTTTGATATTATTCTAGGTATGGATTGTCTTTCTCATCAACATGAATTCTTGAATTGTTATTCCAAGATCCTTACCTTAGATAGGCCTAGTATTCCAAAGGTATAGTGGAAGGGTTTTAGTGGTTCCTATCCTAGTAAGATGATATCTTTCCTTCATACCCATAGCTTCATTAAGAGAGGATGTCTATCTTATTTAGAGTTTATTAGTGATACCAATGTTGATACCCCTTCTTTAGAGTTTGTTTTAGTTGCCACCGAGTTTGTCTTTCCTACAAAAAAATTTATGTCTTCCTCCTAACATGAAAAATAATTTTTATAGAGAGCTAGGCACTAAACCTATCTCTATTCCTCCATATTGTATGTATTTAGTTGAGTTGAAGGAATTCAAGTAGTAGTTACAAGATTTACTTAGTAAGTGTTTTATGACATCAAGTGTATCTCCTTGTAATTCTCCAGTTTTGTTCATAAAGAAGAAGGATGAGTCTATGAGAATGTGTATTGACTATAGGTAGTTGAACTGGATTCCATTAAGAATAAAAACCCCCTTCCTTGAATTAATGATTTTTTTAGAAATTACAGGGTGCTTCAATATTTTCTAAGATTGAATTGAGGTCCAGCTATTATCCGTTGAAGATTAGGGCTTTAGATATCCCTAAGATGGCTTTTAGGACCCATTATGATTTTTAATGACCCTCATGGTTATTTATGATAAATACGCGACGTTTTTCCTTTTAAACCATTTTGATAGTTGCCCCAAGTCATTTATGACTTGCTGGGACCGAAAGTTCGAATCTTTGGTGATTTAGTCGAGAAATATCTCAAATTCCCTATTTTAGAGCCTAAAACTAAGTACTCATTGACCAAAGTCAACTTTCCTTCAAGACGATCTCAGAATTTAATTGCGACAGTTTCGTTAGCTCAGAAATACCAAAAAAAAGTCAAGATTGACCTTAAGTTTGTGTTTTGGAGGTTTCGGT
>JBDJHY010179374.1:0-12124 GCA_039654485.1 Withania somnifera
ACAAACTTACGGTCAATCACGACTTTGTTTGGCCTTCCGGAGCTAACGGAACTGTCAGAATTTGATTCTGAGATCGCCTTGAAGGAAATTTGACTTTGATCAATGAGTAATTAGTTTTTAGGCTCTAAAACAGGGAATATGAGATATCTCAATCGAGTCTCCAATGATCCGAACTGTCGGTCTCATCAAATTATAAATAACATAGGGAAACTACCAAAATACTCTACAACGCAAAATGTCACGTATTTATCATAAATGACCATGTGGGTCATTACATTTATAGCTTGGGGAATAGATATCATTAGTCTCATAGGGCCCCTGGCATCAAATAAAAATATCTTCATCCTCCTGGAAACTGATTACTTCATCAAATGGGTGGAATTAGCCTCCTACAAAGCAGTAATAGAGAAAGTGTCTAGCGAATTTTGTCCACCAATCTAATATGTCATTTTGGTATAATGAGTCAATAATAACAGATAATAGAACCAATTTTAATAGCCACTTAACAAAAAAAATTGCAACCAATTCAAAGTCACCCACCATAATTCAACTACACTTTTTCAATAGATAAATGAAGCTACAAAGCATCCAAAAAAAATCTCAAACAAATTCTTCAAAAAATGATCAACAATAGTCAGTCTTGGCATGAGCTTTTCAGTATACTTTAATAAGGTATAGAACAATGATGAGAACCTTAACCGAGGCCACCCCATATATTTTGATCTATGGTAGAGAAGATGTGACACCAACGAGTCTGAAATTTGTTAATGCTAATAATTCAAGAGTAAGAACTGAGCAACGTATAGTGGGTCAGAACTCATTGTGAAAAATTATCTTAATCGATGAGAAGAACAAAAATTACATATGTTATGGGAAACTCTATCAACACAAAGTGAATCATGCTTTCAACAAAAAGGTAAGAGCTCAAAAATTCAAAGTAGGATAGCTAGTACCCAAAAGAATTTTCCCACGTCAAGAAGAATAAAAAGAAATTTTCACACCAAACTGGTAGGGGCCATATTTGTTTGGCAAAGTTTTATGTGCAGGGACGATAATCTTAGAAAATTGGATGGTGAATAATAAACAAAACCAATTAACTCAGATGTCGTCAAGAGATATTATGTTTAAGTTGCATTTCACATTTCTCGTGTAATCAAACTTTTACTTCTACATCATAATATAATGAAAATTTATTAATTTAATTTCCCTACTCACTCAAATTAGTCAAAGAATGAGATACATAGGCAGCCTACTATCCTTTGTCACCCACTTTGTTATCCCTACTATTTTAACCATTCTCTATAATAAGGGATTATATTTGACATAATCACTACCTCAACGTGATATGTGGGCACCACAAGAACTCAGTTAGTTTTCCCCCCTATAATGGAAATTGGGCCAGAGTTTTTGAGAAGGAATCTCAAAAATTCAAATGAAGGAGATATCTTTGCATTACAATAAAGACATATTGAACTACACAATAGGGAAGGAAATTTTGAGTCGGGCCTCAATATTTTAAGGAAAAACAGTTCTTACAAGTCCATTAACTATAAGCCTTAGACATACAAACATGTTTCATAGCCCACAAGAAGTCATTTGTGGATTTCATACATGACATTACCTATGGCAGAATCCTTTTGCAAATTTGTCTTATTAAAGTTTTCATTAAATTTTATTAGATACTTCTCTATTAAGCTCAAAATACAATATCATTTGTGAATGCCGAGACTGAGAGACAGCCCAATAAATAAGATTAAAGTAGGCGAGCGGTAGAGCTATCACATACTAGTTCACAAACTAATTAATTATGTGAATATATGTTCATAGTTGAGTCACATAAGGGGATCAATCAAAGGATATTAAGGAGGAAAGAAGGATAGGACGATCTTTAAAATACCCCAGAAATTCATAAAAATTTGAAAGAACCTAAGATGACATGATAAGACAATTCACAAGTTCAAAAATAAAAATCATGATTTACAAAACGCCATATGGCATGGAGTTTGCAAGTAGACATCGAATTAGCACAACTAATAGAAAATCGAGTAGCCAATTTTGTCTTCCCTATGTTTTATGGAATAATCTGTTTAAAGTCACAGCAAGTCGATGGAGACTGGTGTACATTATTTATTTAAAGTCATGGAAAGGTAGTGGAGACTTGCACTCATTATTTTTTTAATGTAGTGACAAGTCGATAGAGACTAATGAACACTATTTGTTTAAATTCACGGTAAGTCGACAGATACTAGTACACATTATTTGTGTATAGTTGTGCAAGTCGGTGCAGACTAAAGCGTATTATTTGTTTAAAGTTGTATCAATTCATGAAGACTAATGCACATTATTTTGTTAAAGTCATATCAAGTCAGTGGAGATTAGCATGCAGTATTTGTTTAAAGTCGTGAATGTTGGTGGATACTAATATGCATTATTTATTTGAAAAGTTAAGGAAAGTCAGTGGAGTATAACATGTATTATTTTTTTAAAGTCTCTATAATTTGGTATAGCCTAGAACGCATTATTTGTTGAAAGTCATAGCAAGTCGATGGAGACTAAAGTGCATTATTTATTTAAATTCGTGACAAGTCGGTGGAGACTAACGCGCATTATTTATTTAAAGTCGAGGAAACTCGATAGATTCTAACATTTATTTTTTGTTTAAAGTCACTAAAAGTCAATTGATATTAGTGAGCATTTTTTATTTAAAGTCGAGACAAGTCGAAGGAGAATAGCTGGGAATATTGGTTAAAATTAGTCGGTGTAGGCAAGTGCGTGTTATTTGCTAATGTCGTGATATGTCGTTGTAGGATAGAGCATTATTTATTCGCAATCATTTTTTATGAAGGTTAGAGTGTATCTGTTACTTGGACATAAAATATCAACTATCTACCATTGTTACAATGCGGCAATGCCCACAATAAAGACAACCTAAAATAGGAATGATATTACCTTAGAAAACCAATGAAAGCGATAGGTATCGAATTTTCCCCTCCTACTATTGGAATATTTTACTACTAAAATCATTGTTGAAAGTTTTATCGAGAACATCCAAGAGAGTATAAATCTTAAAAAATATAAAAAAACAGGTGCATGTCATTCTTAAGGAAAAAACATAATGTGTAAACCTTCTTAGAAGCTATCAATGCATAATCCAAAGAGGAATATCAAAATAATTAGACAGTGTCTGAGAATGAATCCTAGACACCATCAACCATGCCCCTGTCAGAGGACATGTGTGAGTTTTTTCAGATTAGTCTCAAGTTTTCCTTCGGAGCAACTTCTTAGTTCATATAAGAAGCAGGGGAGGGACCTTCAGATATGGAGATACATACAAAATTTTGAGAATTACACCCCAGTAAGCTCTTACTCATGAGTGTGTATTGCACCAAATTTACGACGTATATATTACGAGCCTTTTTCCATTATGAATCCTCATTATCTGACTTAAAGTCAAGTGTCGTCTTAGCATAAGAAGATTCCATCTTCTAACAATTGAGTCAAACTATAGGAAACTTGATTCCTAATCTTTGGATATGTAGGCTGAGATCTATTAAAAACTAGATTGCGTTTAGAACTCCCTCTAATTCTCTTGTTCCTCAACTTTTTGGTCATACAAAAATTTGAAGCAAAAATAGCTTGAAAAATCCGTACAATTTTTCTCAAAAATTTGTATATTGAACTACAAGTGACCTAAATTCTCATATATCCTAAGATATGTAGGATGTCCGATGATAAGGTTCAGTCATGAGTCCCCATAACTTTAACTACCTTTTATTTGTACAAGTGAATCGAGGGGTCGGAATTTTGAGTTAGTCAAAACTCTTTTACCCAGGGTCTCTTCCATCGACCTTGGATAAACGGGAGGGGACAAGGGGGTGGCAGTTGTTGATGCTCAATTTTACCTTTCCTACTTGTTAATTAACAAGCTTTATTCTCGATATACCTAATAATTTAATTGGACTAGTTTACAAGAATTTTATTTAGAAAATATCATAAAATATTTTTAAGTATTCCTATAAGTATTATGAATTTATCTACGAGTACATTCTTGAATAAAAGATGTATACAAATGTATTTACCTTTATTTTTTTAAAAGAAAAAAACTCACTTTATTTGCTATGGATATGTATATCTATATACACTTTGTATACATATGGTGTACATCTTTTAAAAGTCATGTTTTCAAATCATTTCATGTCTATATTGAATGATAATGATACAATATATGTATGGGCACGGAGTTGATCATTAAATATCACAGAGTGGGATAAATATATATATATACACTCATACACAACATATATGTTAATATTTTCCTCTTATTTTATAAGAAATTTAAATTATTTCAAGGTTACTTATTATATAAGCTTCCTTATTTAATAATTTTTAATTTTTTATTTCTTAACCTAAGCTATAATGCAGCCTAAGATATATATATATATATATATATATATATATATAAAAGCTAGGCTACCCTGTATTATTTGGACCATTCCACCAGACCCCTTCATTCTTTTATCCTAGCCCTAATTCGCAAAATACAGTATAGCCTAGCACAAAATCCCATGACTTTGCGCATTCTATATGCCTAATTAACCTTAAAATCCTTTTACCCTCAGTATTTCCCTTCATTGATATCCCCACGTGTGGAATGATCCATTATTTTCCTCCTACTCCTTTGATAGAACTCTAAACCTTCTATAATCTATTTACCTTATAATCTTTTTCCTTTGTGCCCCTTTGATGGCCAACAAAAAATTATGGTTGTGTTAATTTCTAACAGGGGTTTGATGTCGTTGTACCTCTTACCTTTTCGGTGAGGTGTAATTCTTTAAGGTGAGGTGTTTTATCCCCTAATTTTTATGTACTATTTCATACCACACTTGGAAGCCAATGATTTTCTTACATTTCCCCTTTTTGATTATCAAAATAGAAACCCTACTTTGAATTCAAGGGGTTTGATTTTGGGATTTCAAACCTTGATGATTTTTGATGCATCTATGGGGTTGAGGGTTTTAGTTTTTCCCCCTTAGAATAAGGCATAGAAAAAAACTCCAAGGAGTTGTAGGGAGCATTCACTGAGCTTTCTGAGATATTTTACCATTGGTTGTTGTGAGTAAATCATTTAGGGTATTTTTGGCAGAATAATTTAGCTTAAAATTCTATAACTATTTTGAATAAGGTTGATGATATAAGGGATAATCTAGCAAAAACATGGTTAAATTTTTGAGGAAAAATCAGAGTGAGTCCTAAATCCCCTTGAGAATTTCATTGAAGGGGATTTTCTTATACTCATTTAACGAGATTAGGGACTAGGAAGCTTATTTACCATTTTCTCTAGCTTTTCTTTATCTTTTGTCAGTTTACTCTCATTATTTTTTATTTGATTCCTGCACCAAAATAGGTAAAATTTCATTCCTTCTGTATTTTCTTTCTTGTTGTCATTTTATACTGATTGTTTCTTATTGTAAATATTATTTATGTTCTTGATTGAACATGTGGTTTCATAGAGTATAATAGAATAAGGATAAGTTTGACGTGTTATTAAGTGTTGATGAATTTGATATTGTATTTCAGCTTTGTTTATAAAGGTTGTTGAGGGTGGTTCTAGTAAATTTTAGATATTTTCTTGCAATGATCACTTGCTTGTGATTATTGTCAAACAGTTGACTAAGCTGTGATCACTGAAAGAGGCTTCAGTTTTACTAGTTCTTTGTCTTTTCTTATTAGCGTATAATAGATTTTTTCTTGGATTCATATTAGATAGCATCCTTATGTGAAAAATGCTCTTTTATTTCATCCAACTCTTGCCAAAATCTCTTGTTTTAATGTTCAGTATTTTTTCTTGGAAAACATGGAATTTAGAGGTTACTTATTTACTTAGAGAGTATATAAAGGTTATTGCAACACCATCATGTCCTTGTTTTAACTTGGTTTTGAAATACCCCTTTGGACACTCTAAAATTAAAAGATTAACTTCCATTAGGCCACCCCATATTCTTCTATTTTAAACTAATCCCCGAAGATTTAATTATCTTCTAAGTGCTCATATCTGTTAAGTTTTTTTTTCTATTAAAGGATTTAGAAAAAAGTAAATAGGGTCTTACAATCTTTTTACTACATTCTTCCTTTACTCTTGCACAAGGAACTCATGTGAGGGCATAGTTAAGGGGAGGATTTATAAGATATTAGAGGATAAAAGCTTGGTATTAAGTCACTTATTTTATACTTTAAGCCTAATATCTTACGAGGGTAACCTAAGATGAAGATATAAGTCGATATGGGGTTAAATTTACATCCTAGGAGACCAAGGGATTAATTCTCAAGGACGGAGGGACATTAGACGTCTATATGCCTTCTTGAACTATTTTAAGGAAATGATTTTTTTCCTTAAGTGCTTCAAATTTAGATTGTGTAATAAAAGTTGGTTTATAAGGTGTTATGATGACCACTTTACTTGTCTCAGTTCCCATTATATAAAAAAACTAAGTTCTTCCCATAATTTTCCCTTAAGTGCTTCTTGATGTATGATTTTATGAAGGGTTATGTAGGCATCATAATAGAATCCTAATGTTAATTAACATTGTCATGCTCTTAACTATCTATTCTAGACCCTGCTTACCTTTTATATGTTTGAAATATATATGTATTTACTGTCTTGTATTTATAGTAGAACTTGATATATTAACGTTATTTATATTTGAATAATAAATAAATCATTTCTTACATGTTCTCTCTTTTAAATTTGCTGATTCATTGATAAATACAATGATATTTTCACTAAATTATATTTATGACTCTTCAAAGAAACGAGAATCTCCTTAAAAGTTGTAATAATCTACTTGCCTTGCCTTAATTTATAATGAAGTCCCTAAATAATATTAAACCGTTCTACCTATAAGCATATTTTGAATATGATCAATATGCAAGTTATGTGATGTATCTATCTTGTTATCTCGATATTATGTCAGTTTCTGAACTAGTATGTTCCATGTACTCCAAATATGTGCTTATTTTCCATAAAATTAAGCATTCGATATCTTATCTTAGGATATATTTTACTTTGAACAATCTCTGTTTGGTATGATCCTCCATGTCCCTTAAAACCAGATCCGTGTCATGTGGCATATTGGATTACGATAGAAGTTTATTTGGAATATATATTATATTTAAATCTCCTGATGCATGTTATTCTTCAAGCAATCTTCATCAAATGTGTTCATCAACGTGTTTAAATTCCTAACATGCATTTGTGTCTATGTATGTTGGTATTGGTTTCTGTAATGACATAGTGAATATCAGAGTAGTATTCTGTTATAAGTGGAATGATCATGTTTTATTTAATTGTTATGTATCCTATATACATATTACATAGCTATTATACATGCATTTAATTTACTGTTGAAATATAACCTACTAGACTAAAACTTCACCAGTACATGTTTAAAATAATTTATATAATATGTTGTCTGTCATCTATATGTATGGCATGCCTATTTTTTATTAACATGTTTTCCTGCACCTAATAGTAGTTACTTGATGTGAAACCACGTGTTAACTGCTTAATCCTTTTCAATATTTTACCTTTTCATAATCTTTGTTAAGTTTTTCCAGCATGTCATTTAAGATTAGCTTAATATTGAATCCCAAATAGTCTACTACCTAAGAAATAAAGGTCTATTTAGTCTTTTCCATCGTTATTTACTATAAGGTATTTGTATTAAAGTCACGATCCAAAAATGTTGTGATGGCGTCTACATCTCACATGTAGACAAGCTTGGTCCTGGCCCACAGAGGATAGCAGTCGGCCAGTAACAAGACCCCAAAAACAAAAGAAGAAGAAGAAGAAGGAGAGAAGAAGAAGAGAAGGAATGCATAAAAGAGATTTGGAAATAAAAGACCAAGAATAAAGTAACTCTCAAAACCTGGAGTCATGACTGTAGAGCATCTATACATATGTATACAAATATACAACCCCTGACGGGGTAACTACAAAATGGATATCAAAGACTCGACTAGGATAGCCCGACACTAAAAGGAAAATTGGGTAGAAAAGATGGCAGATGCTTACTGAATCTCCTGAAAGTACCAGCGACTGCGCTTAATCACAACCGTAAAAAAAACTTGTACTAGTACCTACATCAGGGAAAGATGTAGAAGTGTAGCATGAGTACCAAAATAATGGGTACCTAGTAGGCATCATAGGCTAATCGGGAATCAATAAGCATAAATAAGGTAAAGATAACTCCAAGTAGATAAAAGGTGCTTCATGAGCCACCCCGAAGGGGAAACAACACAAGAACCTAAGAGTGCAAAGACAAGGTAATACTTATCAATGTATACAATATTGGCTAATAGGTGATGAGGATCCTCTAATAGGGTAGGTCAGCCCGACACTGACATGAACCATAATCGAATCATTCTCACATATAGTCTCAACAAAGCAAGTGCAAATATGACCTAATAGAGTACAACTAACGCCAATCATGTAGCTACTAATATAACAATAAAGGCAATTAGTAAAGTAGTCAACCATACTGAAGAATAGAGATTTTGTATGTTCCTTCTCTGAAATGGTCCAAAGTAAAAAGGGTAATAGAAGAAGAATGAATATTTATTGACATATACTCTCTCTGGATAGTCCCTAGTCAAGTGGGATGTAGAAGCGCATATACTCTCTCTGGATAGTCCCTCTATTGGATGCTTTAGAATTGAGAGGAACCCAAGGAGGACCTAACCTGCATGCCCTATTTAGAGTGCCAAAATTCTACCTCTCTAGGATAGTTCTGAACCGAGAAAGACCCACAGAGAACTTAAACAACATACACTGAAACCAGAAGTTGACATGCTCCCTATCTAGGATTATCTCAAATTGAGAGGAAGCCACGAACGACTCGAACCATATACAACTACTCATGTGTACATCCCTCCTCAAGGATACACGCATGGCCCAAAAAAAATGACACGGATCGGCATGGTCCATGGAGAACTTGAACCCACTGGAAACAAACCTTGTAGCCAACTCACCAGTAATATATTCATCAAGGAAAAAGTCCAACACTACGGCTCAATCCATATATTGTATCACTGTGGGACCTATGTAGATCTATATAGTCACAACCCATATCATAGAGATGTTCCCACTGTCGTCAAACATTTCGTCTCCTGAATCATGGAACATGCAGGCGGATCGTTTCAAATGGTCGGGTAAAATTGTTTCATACTGCTTGTAGGTGTAGACACAAGTAACGCAAGTACCTAGAACCAATTTCCCATCAACACCCTATCAGAACCCTCAGATGGATGCCAAGCTCTTGCATTAAGCATAATCTCTCCTTGCCCCACTGCGATCCTAAACCCCGGCTAACCATACTTGAGGTGCCACAAATGCTCACCAGTCTGACAGGAGGAGCTACAAAATCAACATAGCTCATCCAAATAACCAATACCCGAGATATTATTTGATTAGGGAAAATATATCACCCTGACCATCCAACATAGTCATCTCTGGCTAAGTACAGTTCCATCTCGGAAGGAGGTCGTTGTCATCATAGACATAACTAACTAAATATAAGGGAACTACATAAGCCCGCAGAGTGTCTAACATGTTTTTACCCTACTAAATGTGGCCTAATGTCCACCTCTTCCCCAGTCACATGCGCAACATCTCAAACTTAACACAAATAATCAGCCTACCAAAATCGGCTCTATAGCCTCAAGCCTATATCTAAGAATAGTTGCTTGGGTATAACCACTAGTTTAATTCCCTCCCTAACCTTGCCATGGTACATAGTCCACATATGAAATACACATCAAAGGTGTTACTCCTCCCCTAGGCACACTACAGTCCAGCGTCGGTGTAAAGCATGCGAGCAGGGTGATACATCCCCAAGGTAACTAGTTAAGCTACAATCCAGCTAAATAGGCCATAGGCCAGATAAATATGCATATCGCATCCTGAATAATCATCTCAACCCCTAGATGGGGCTTTTTGATACATATACTATACTAATACCTAATCTGAAGAAAGTAGATCGCAACCTACCTGGATTTTGGCGATATCCCCAAAAAGCATGTCGCAGTATCCAGAATCACGTACGAACCCTAGAATATAACATAATACCAAAACACTAAAAAATGTCAATACGAGTAAAACAAAGCCCATATTTCTATATAAATAGCAGGGTCAAAGTCCCAGCTAAAATCAGGTCCATAAACCTACCAGCTCAAAAACTAATAATAGTTTTACCCGCACGTAGAGCACAACTTGTATGACACACTATATAAAATACAGCTTATTTCAACTGTAGAATCGAAATATATAAGCCTTGGAAATTATATTCAATATAAAACACCATAAGTAATAATGAAAACACGAATTTACCTGGTAGAATTAGGTGTAGAACCACGGGAACATGTTTCTACGGAACAAAAATACACTCTAATGCTTGAAAGGACTAAATTTAAGATTGGTTATGAAGGATTTTTCATAAAACCTCTTGGGAAATAAGGAAAATCATTGGAAAATTTTTATATACATTAGCTGACGGGGGTACGATCGCGCCAACCCATTGCAATCGCATTGAATGTTGTCCTTGGGTGATGCCATGATCGCGTCCCTTTTGCAAGATCAATAAAAAGAGCAAGGGACAGGACTAAGCGCGATCGTGCTCCCCTGGCACGATTGCATTAATGGACTGTGCTAAAAATTTAGCACACTCTCTTCTCTAAGTATTGAATGCAATCAAAGTCCGACTTTGTCGACCCATATATGAAAGTTTTAAGTAAACAATATTGCAGACTCAACAGAATCAATAAAAATGACATTCGGTATCATATGAACGAACTAATCCTTAAAAAAGTCTTAATTTACATGGAAATTGTATAGGATATGGATAAACAGTTCTCTCACAACTTAATCCATAGGCTCTATATTTATCGTGATTCCTTGTTGGAACCCTCTGTTATGGTTAGGGAGATCTTCTCTATTAGGTATGGCACACATGCAAACCATCTAAAAAGGAGTGAAACCAAGTGAGTCTTTTTAAGAAACCAATAAAAATTTCCAAATACGACAAGAGTGAATGAGGTATATTTTCCTACAAGTGTCCTATAACCTCTCAAAGATAAGAGACAGATATTTATGTACCAATCCATGTGATTCTATGAGACACTTGCTTCTATACCAAAGATACCGCCGGATCTAAGCCTATTACCACTCTATCAAGGCTTGAAAATGGACCATGATAAGGCCTACAAAATCATATCCTTAGGAAAGTGTAAGCCACAACTCATAATGGAGAGAAATAGGCTATAACACACAACATTAACACTAATAAGAGAAATGAGATGATAGGGAGGAAGAATAACTAGAGACACAAAATACGCCCACAGCCTGGTATGAGTGGCTATAGAAGCTGCTATAGATATAGTATATCCAAAATATAAAACACAGGCAACAAATAAAATATAATTACAGTCTATCCAAACCAAAAATAAGGATAGAATAGTAGTAAGGGAGAGAAGGTTAGCCTGGATGTGGGAAGCTCATCGTAATCCTCAAACTTAAAGTCTAGATGGAATGATCATGTTCGCATTGTTAACTCGTACCAGGAACTGCATCATAAAAAAAGATGCATAAGTTCAGCATAACTACAAAAAAATAGGTACCTAGTAGGAATCATAGGCAATTTGGTACTATAAGATATAAATAAAGAGTGATCAAAGAAAGAAAATAAGTCCGGAAAATGCACAAGTATTAGGAAGGAAGTAACACCAGCTATAACAAGAAAACACTGTGAAACACCAGTGAATTAATGTTAATTAGTATCCTTTTAGTATCAAAAATCCAAAGCTCAAATTGTATATAATATCCTTCTAGAGCTAAAGTGTTATCATCAGAGTATTATCATTAACCAGTGTGATATTTTCTGAAAATAAGGTTGGGGTACATAAGAAAATAGATTCATATTGCCCAGCAGTCATTGAAAGGTACATATAGTAGGAAACAAAGTTATTATACTATTGTAGTCCATCTGATGCATGAGCGACCTTAAGATAAAATTATCAAACATATATATGCAGAAACAAAGTAAAGATAGATGGAAATGATAAAAACCTAAGA
>JBDJHY010179385.1:0-12122 GCA_039654485.1 Withania somnifera
CTCTGGGCCAGGATTTAGGCTTGTCTATAGGAGAGGTGTAGATGTCACCACTTCCCAATTTTTTGGTTGTGACAACCTACCCACATAGTCCCAGACTACTATTCCCTATAAAGGACGCCAAGAAAATGATAGAATTGAAGATCGCAAATGGGTACATCTCTAAGCTTTATTCGACTATCTCAGAGCAATGGCAAACCTGTTGTAACTATTAAGGAGGATGATATTAAACTACAAGAGGAACACTTGGGCTACAACCCTTATTGGATACATTATAAGAGATTATGTACGCTCAATGGAAAATTATGTTACTTAGGTGTGGAATTTTGTTACTAAGCCCCAAATTCTCTGCCATGATGATGGGTATTATATTTTTTTGATTAAATACAACTGAGGATCAAGATTTAATTATGCAATATGAGCCTTATACCCTTCAAAAAAAACTTTTCATTCTACAGTATTGAGAGATTGACTTTATGTTCGACCTTGAGTGATTGAGAAAATTTTTGTTATGGGTGAAATACCCAGGTTTACCAGTGGGCTACTAGTCTTCAGGTGCACTTAGGAAAAAGGAGGAGGCATAGACCTCTTGTTCAGGCATGGCAAAGAGTATAAAAATAGCTAGTGGAGGAAGTGTCGATATGGGATCACGAACCAGTGCCTAAGGAAAATACTAAAGATGTAGTAACAATAGGTCCTAATGAGGTAGGGATAAAGTCACAACCAAATTGGCCTCAATCTATCTAGGTTAACTTGAATATGATATTGAACCATGCTCCTCAGGGTTGAGTGGAGCAGAAGGGGGACTAAACCCCCATGATCCTAACCACTTGGAATATTAGAGGGCTGAACAAAGCCCTCATACAGAAAGAGTTGATGATTTTTCTGAAGATGAATAAGGTGGATTTTTTTAGGTGTATAGAGACCAGAATAAAAGCAAGAAATGCTACGCAAATTTTGCAAAAATTTACAAATGATTAGAATCATTGCTTCAACTAC
The DNA here is from genome assembly GCA_039654485.1 of Withania somnifera. Classification (NCBI taxonomy): domain Eukaryota; kingdom Viridiplantae; phylum Streptophyta; class Magnoliopsida; order Solanales; family Solanaceae; genus Withania; species Withania somnifera. The sequence continues at coordinate 997 of JBDJHY010179385.1, forward strand.
CCATATGCTGAACTTGGGAGAAACATCTAAGTGTCCAGGTATTAGACGTACATGAAAAATATATCTATTTCCTTGTAGAGAATCAAAATACTCAGTTTAGTGATCTAATCACTGTGGTTTATTCTAGGAATGAATTGCATTAGGGAGAACAATTATGGCAACAACTGCAGGGGATTGGGGCTAATATATATTGGCCATGGTACTAATTATAGATTTCAATAATGTTCTTTCTACTAAGGACATGATTGGTCAACCAGTAACCCAGGTAGAGGTACAAGGATTCTAGGAGTTGATTACTGAACTACAACTTACCCCTGTGAGAACAAAGGGTAATTTTTTACCTGGAGTAACAAGCAGCATGTGAATAGAAGAGATTATAGTAGAATATATTGAGCATTAGGAAACCTAAACTGGCAACAAGTTTTCAATCATGTTGAAGTGGGTGTTCTTAGTCCTGGTATTTCTGATCATTCATACCTACTGATACAATAAGGGACCAAGAGAGCTTACACCCCAAACCTTTCAAGATGTATACAACTATTATGGAGCATGAAAGATTCCAAGGGACGGTTTCAGGAGTTTTGGGGCATCAAGTGGAAGGAAACGATATGAGGAATATTTGACAAAAGTTGAAACTAGTAAAGGTAGAGCTAAAGGATATGAATAACTAAATGGCTAGTGACATCCAAAAACTCAACCATGCTAGGCAATAACTTGAACAAGTACAGGCTCAAATTATGAAAAACTCTCTTTGTCAAACTTTGTTTGATCAGGAGAAATAACTGATTACTGAAATTGAAAAGTAGAGCATAGTGGAGGAAAAGGTGTTAGGAAAGAAATCAAGAGCTTGTTGGATTCAATGTGGTGATGCTAACCAAGTATTTCCATGCCTAATTAAAGATTAGAGAAAGTAGAAATAGCATATCATCCATTTCAAAAGCAGGAGGGGTCAAGTTTACTAGGCCTAAGGACAGGGGTCAAGCTTACTAGACCTAAGGACATTAAAGAAGAACATTTATATTTCTTCATACAACTAATAGGGAGCTACAATAATACAATGCCTTGTCATAACACGATAATTATATAGAAAGGTACTTGTTTAAATAAGATGCAGTAGCTTGCTTTGATACAGGAAGTTACTAAGATGAGATTGATCATGTTATCAAAGATATTCCACTAGAAAAGGCTCTAGGTTTGGATGGTTTCCGAATTCTTCAAAGAGGCTTGGACTACTATAAAGGATGATATGTATGCTGCCATACAAGATTCTTTACTACTGAAGCTATGGATTAGGCTTGGAACTGCACTGCTATATCACTTGTGCCTAAGTGTTCTACACTATCCCAAGTGAAAGATTTTAAACCAATAACATGCTGTAATGCACTCTATAAAATTATGGCAAAGATACTAACTAGTAAAATCAAAGGGGTGGTAAACTAATTGGTAGGATGCGCTCAATCAACTTTTATTGAAGGAAGAAGCAATATTGATAACATATTATTTAAACATAAACTGTTCAAGGGCTATACTAGGAAGGGTATATTCCTTAGATGTGTGCTTAAAGTGGATCAAAAAAAAGCATATGATACTATTGATTGACACTTTCTAAAAGCTATGTTGGTAGACCTTGGATTTTCACAAAGATTTGTAAGGTAGATTATAAAGTGTGTATGTAATGACCCTCACAGTCATTTATGAGAATTTTGTGACATTTTGTATTCTAGAGATTTTCAATAGCTGTCTAGGTCATTTATGACTTGCTGGGACCAGTATTCCTATTTTCCTGGCTGCTCGATTGAAATTTATCTTACTTTTCCTATTTTAGAGCCTAAAACTAAGTACTCATTGAATTTAGTCAACTTTTCTTCAAGATGGTCTTGGGATTAAATTTCGACAGTTCTATTAGCTTTGGAATGTCAAATAAAGTCTGAATGGACCTTAAGTTCGTGTTTTAAGGTTTTTGTTTTGAGTTTGTGCCAAATTGTGGTTTTTCGTTTCATTTAGGGCCTAATTTCGAGATTGGGTGGTCTTTTGGTATTTGGAGTATCGAAATGAAATTATGATGTTTCCATCAGCTCTAGAATGGTGATTTTAGGCTAGTGAGAGTATTGGTTGGCTTACCAAAGTTTTTGTTGCGTTTTTGAGGTATTAGATGAAGTTTTGAGTATTTTAGGCCTAAAGGTTGACTTGATGAACATTTTTCTTAAACAATTTCGTATCTTGATTTCAACTATACCTTTGAGTCCAAAATATCATTTTAGGTGTGCATGCATAGTTCATTTGTATAAATTGGAACCCAAACGCAATTCGAGTGGTGTTCGGAGTCTTTTTCCCCTTAGCAGTTTTTACCATCAAACATGTATTTAGTGCAAGAAAAGTTTCTCATTACGATCACAACCTTTCCCTACGCGATCGCGAAGCTTACTTACCTCAGTATATCGCGATCATGATGTTGCCTTCTATGATCGCGATGCCTTCATGTATTTCCCTTCAGCGTGATTGCGATGGCAACCTTCCCTTCCCTATGCGTGATTGCAACCTATTTTCCATATGATCATAATGACCAAATCAAGTTACTCTATGCGATTACGATATAATTTCACATGATCATGGTGAGTAATTACCTAACAGTATAAATATTTTCGGAATGAATTTTTGTTCATTCCATAGCAAACCCTTCATGTTTTCTCTTTTTTTAGCAAGTTTTATGCAGAAAGTTGAGCAAAGATTGGGAAAAAGGTCCTAAGGTTTTCCCTTCGATTTTCCCACTATTGGTAAGTCTTCTTCTCTATTTTAATTCTTGAAAATTGATGATTTCCTCCATTAATGTCCCCAATTGATAAAATTTAAATTCTTTGATTAATTTAAATATTATTGGATAAATTATTGTCCCTTTAGTTTATTTCACTCCATAGTGTAGTTACTTTGTTAAATTTTATCATTTAATTCTGTAAAGCTTGAAGGTTTCACCTCTTGTAATCAAATAAATATCGGGTTGTTTTGAGGCCCTTCCCGCACTTGAATTATGCTTATTTTTGGAGCATGAGTTCCTGGTGATGCTAGGAACATCGTGACAAAGTTTATTTTTGATCCTAACGAGCAAGGCCCATAAGCCCATTTTAGGCCTAATTTTAGGTCCAGTCCGAAACTTAGTATAAATTATATTGCTAGACTCGTATTAATTCCTAAATTCTTATCATATGAGTTTCAAAGTTGTTGGACACCGTTTGCTATTAGTCGAGTTGATATTTGAGATTTGGAACTTTGTGTTTGTCGGGCAACAGGTAGACTCCGGGGCTATCTTTGGGTATATGGCTTTGATAGTTGTACTAAATAGCATCCATGAGCTGGGTTTCTAGGTTGTTACTATGTACTTGGATCGCTTATTTGTTAAGTCCCCCATTTGTTCCCTATATTGGCATTTGGTGTAATACGATGTTCATGACTTAGAATTTACCTTGTGATAGCCTTAAGGTGGCTCTGAAAGTAGTAGAACACTGATGCATGGGTTTATTTTGGGTTTTCCCCTCTGGTTTGGGCTGTTGTATTGTGTTGCTAGTTGTAGCTTAGTTGCACCAGTGCAGGGAATAGGCTGGTTATGTATATTATGTGTTGTGTATTCATTCTACGAGAGTGTAGGCCATAGGCTCCGGTTAAAAATGCATTTGGGTTGGGTCTTGTATCACTACTTGATTTGATAACGTGGAGAATAGATGCTAATAATAAGTATTATAATGGATAATAGCATCACATATGATAACCTGGAATATTCTGATAATAATATAAGTTAATGGCCTTTTACTAACTTTAGACTCAATGTTATTAGGAGCACCTGGTACTTCTCTTTTCACGTATTTTTTTCCAGGATTTATACCTTGGAACCGAGTACTATCATTTGACTACTTATGCTGGGACTTGAGTTCGACTTTGCTCGGTAATGAGTACAGCCACTGACACTTGAGTTTGTCGTCGAACGATAGTGAGTACAACTTTTTGACACTTATAACACCTATTAGTTTAGAGAATTTACTTGTTTCCTTAAGGATGTTGGTATACCACTATATTGAGGCATTAAACGCCATCATTTGCTAAGATTACAACTTAATGATACTATTGTTATGAGGCATCCAGATTATGAGACCTTTGGGGCTCTGTGGCTTGGTATGTGAGATTATGATGACGTTAGAGATTGTGTGTGGTGGACGTACCTCCATGGACCTTGCTTTTGGCCTATGACAACTGGAGGAGGGTATAAAATGCAACAAGGATATATGGAAATTAGGATTATCCTTCCATGGATCTTACCTACTGGGCCTAGGGCACTGAAGGAGGAATGTACATAAAACTAGTTACTTCACTGTGTGTATTTACTTTGCTATACTTGTTTGCTTCAGTGTACCCCTAGTAGTGTGTGGATGTCTATGGAAGATCGTATTTCTATGTATGTTGCCATCCTTCTGGGGATTTGGTAGTGTTAATTTACTATTTGTATTACTTCTTAATTATCATTACTGTATATATGTGAGACTGTCTTGCTATGTGGGATATTTGTTCGAGGTATCATTTGACTACTCCTTCCTTTCTTACTTTGAGGTTACTGGTATACCGTAAAAAAATTATGTTCCCTCTTTGTCTACTTATCTATCTCTTTTATTACTTATTATTGTTGGTTATATATCTCGTTGCAAGGATTCTAGGTACGTTCTCTTCTTTGTTCTGGGATCCTTTTCTGATGTTTTAGCTAGCAAAGAAATGTTTATCTATTAACTTGCTTCATATCTGAGTAGCTAGCTTTCATGTTATATCATTTACACCCATGACCATACTTTCCTGTATTCCGTTATTTACTACTTTTATGATTTTTATGCGCCTAGTGGGACCTCAAAGCCTATTGTACTCATAATACACTTGTTCCTATGGTTCATATCCGAGTACTAGCGCTCGACGTTGATTTTTGAAATTATCATTTATGCTTACTTGCTGTTGCTTTCAGAGATATAGGGCGAGCTTGACATCCATCTATCCTTGCTCTTTCTTCGTATAGGACTTATTACTTTTGTACTTTCAAAGACATACTTATAGCTCTGTATTTAGAGGCTATATTTATTTACACTAATACTGGGGTTTGGGGAGTTTATTGAGTTGGTTATTATATTCCGCTATATTTGTCATATACTTTTTATTTAACCTTATTATTATACTTGTGTATTTTTCTATTGTGATGGTAGTCCTCCATTTCGACTTCAGGCTAGAGGGTTGGTTCTCCTACTGGTGGGATAATAGGTTCCATCATGATACAAAAAATTTGATCTTGACAGTGTAACAACATTTTCTTATTCTGTTGTGATAAATGGAGGTATGTCTAAGACTTTCAGAGGCAAGCGAGCCATAAGGTAGGGGGGTCCTATGTCCTCCTACCTATTTGTGTTGTCAATGGAATACCTACAAAGAGAAATGCATCACTTGTCCTTGAATCATAACTTCAACTTTCACCCAAGATGTAGGAGGTTTAAAGTGATACATATGTGCTTCGATGATGATTTGCTAACATTTTGCAGGGCTGACATTAAGTCTATTACACTGATACAACACACATTCTATTCTCTTAAACAACTGGATTACATGCGACTTTAGTTTTTTTTTTTTATGTGGCTGGTGTTTCACAGAAATGAAACCAGAGAGTTTACAATTACTTGGATACAAGGAGCTCTCCCTTTTCAATACTTAGGAGTTCCTCTCTCCATAAAAAAGCTGAGTATTAGTCAATGTTTGCCTCTTGTTAAGAAAATCACTGCCAAAATTACCTGTTGGTTTGCAAGGATGTTGTCATATGCTAGAAAGGTATAACTTATTAAGGTTGTACCTTTTGGTATGAAGACATATTGGAATTAATTTTTTGTGCTACGAAAGAAGATTATAAAAGTGATAGAGGTTATATGTAGATCTTTTCTTTGGACAGGTACTGGGAAAATATCTAAGAAGGCCTTAGTATCATGGAAAAATTATGTTACTTAAGTGTTTTGGGGGGCTTGAATGTGATAAATATCAAACTATTGAACAAGGCAGCAGTAATGAAACAACTATGGGTCACTCAATAAGGATACTTTATGGTTTAAGTGGATCCATTACTATTATATCAAGCAGAAAGACTTTGCAAATATGGAGATTCCCATGACTGCAACATAGGTTGTCCGGAAAATATTGAGTTGCAGAGACATTATGATGCAATTGAACTCAACTTCAGGCTCTCTCACGCATAAATTGACTAAGCTTCAAAAGGGGGATATGTACCAGATAAAGAAGGCCTATTGTTTACTTCTGGCTCAGCTACCTAGAGCTCTATGGAAGAGTATTGTTTTGTAACCACATGTTCATCCACAAAACTACTTTAACTTATGGTTAGCAGTCCAACAAAGACTTGCAACTGTTGATAGAATTCAAAATTTTGATATTCAGATACCAATAGATTGTGCTCTCTATGTTGGTAAGACTGGGAGCTTCACACACTTATATTTGATTGTAGTCATACCAAGGGGTTATGGAGTAGATTATTAAGATATTTAGGTTATGACCTATAAATACATGGTCTGAAGAGGTACAATGGATGTCACAACTGGCTAAGTAAAGGAATGGAAATGCTTCAATAACATGTTATGTGTTTTTTATGGTAGTATATTGCATTTACAAAGAGAGGAACTATTTGAGATTTCAAGGTGTTCAATTACTAGTTGATGTTGTGTGTCAAGAAATTGCTATGCACTTACATATACGAGGTACATTGGTGATCAAGTGACATTGAGACTTCTAAGTTTGAATTGCTTCCCATAGCTAGTGCTCATGGAAGTCTGTATGGTGAATTGAGTCGTGATAGATAAATTACTTTGTACTAGGCTCTTTTGTATTTTCATTTGAGAGGCAACAGTCAGCCTATCTCTGATGTTGTAAAGCTCACTTTTTAATTAATACGAGTTAAAGTTAATCAAAAATTATAATTTACCTTATGTAGGTGAATTTAAGAGAGAATTATTGAAATGGTGAGAAAATCTACAAAATAATGGCTTGAGTCTCTTGAATTTCCCATGTTTATTATAATTCTTGACTAAGAATTTAATTAATTATTCATTCATTTTGTTATACGTAAAACTTAATGGTCTTTATTTAATTTCTCCCACGACTTCTTATTATTTTAACCTCTGAAAATATTAAAAGTCATATTCATTACATTATTTGATATTTCATCTTATAGTCCTACAAATAAAGAATTGTGAAATGATTTCACCAGCCTTTTAATTTGTAGTGCTATATTCTCAATGTTTTTATATTTATATTTTAGTTTAACTTGATGAATAAGATGAAGGTTATTGAATGGTGATCAGCTTCTAGAAGTGAATATTGACAAGAGCTAGAAAGATTGTGCATTGATTTTGTACTTTTTTGTTCTTTTTTTTAATAATTATATGAGATCATAAGAACAGAATTGTAGTATTTATTTACTTTTTTGTATGTTCTCTCTATGATTTCTCTTTATTTTATGCTTTCTATAAATTTTTAATTGTTGTAAATTTATAGTTTCTATAGTAACTATGACATTGTTCAAAATTTGCTAACTAAATATGTTTTCTATAAAACCAATGATATGTTTGGAATATTATACATAAATATATACACTCTTCTATTTATATAACATTTAATAAAATTATTGATATATTATTTTTTTATAATCACGCGAATCGTGTACAAATTCACTAGTAAATAGATATATCAAATGTATTGAGGTTTTACCAACTGATAAAACCCCGATTTCTTTTGTGATGTGACCATTAAAGAGAGATAAGAATTAGAGGAATTTTTTTCTTTGAGTTTCAGGTGTGTGGGAGAGCTTTTAAAAATCACTGCTCATCTTCTTCAATATGAGGCAAAAGAATTTATTAGAATTTTGAATAATAGAAAAGATAAAAAGTGTACCTTTTTCTTTAGAATATTAACTAAATCCTTAAAGATCCAACAAGCTACCACAAAATATATCTACCAACATCCAACAAAATGACCAAAACGATGTACACTTGATAGTGAAAAAGATCGAGCCCAAAGTTCATGAAGAGAAAAAAAAAACAACAAAACTCACTATATTTTTTAAGAAAGAAAAGGAGAAAAGTAAGTTGAGAAAGAAGCAAAATTATAGCGACGAAGAAGTAAAAGCACTCTATTGTTTTATTTTTCGGATAAAATATATATTTGATGTTGCATATGTGGAGTATTATGGAAAGAAAAATGCGCAACTGATTTCTCAAAAAGGTAAAGAGAAAAGTTAGTAGATTGCAAAGGTTACAGGTGGATATATTTTATTTGGTGTCAAACCAGGTAACACCTTTAATGTAAAGGAATTAACATAGGCCGTCCGATAAAAGGCTATGGACGACCAGATCATTTTGCTCATCTATAAGTCCCACACTTATATAGGGATAGCTTAAGTATTTTTTGAGCTTATTTAAAATAAAACAAATAGATAAATACAGAGAAAGATGTTAAAAACAAAAGAAAAAAGAAAAAATATAATTCAAGGTCATAAGAAGGTGCCATAATATATATATGCTCCACGTGTGCATAAAGACCAATTCAATAACTCTTTCCAGTCAAAAGTATGTTCAAACTGAAATATATTAAATCCTTGATAAACGTCCTAAGGGTTCGTTTGGTAGAGTGTATAAAACAGTACTAAATAAAGTGTAATAGTAATGGGGGGATTAGTAATGTCGTGATTAGTGGTGTTGAGCTTGTTTCTTATCCAGTATTTGGTTTGAGGTATTAAGAATAACAGGCATTGCTTTATTTAAAAAAATATTATTTATTTACAAAAATACCCTCCACATTCTATAACTTTGTTTATTTTCTTTGCAATGTTTTATAATTCATTCTTAAAAAGAAAAACTACAAGTTTGGTACTCTCACTTAAATTATTTTGGGGTGAATTGTCATGTTAATACATGAAATAATATGAAATTCAAGAAGTGAACTACTGTTATAAAATCTTTTTTGGCAATGTGTTTTTAATAGCAACTATTTTTCAATTATTTTGCAAGCGTTAGTCATATTTTAAACATCTCAAAAGAAAAAGTTGTAAATCATTCTTTTTCAATGATAATAATTATAATATATAAGTACACATCTTAAGTTATCCACCAATATTTTTTAAAAAAAAGTTTCATAAATTGTATTATTGACTTATCTAAAATCTTAAAGGATTTAGAAAAGATTTGAGTATATTTTTGTACATACATTATCCCATGTTATTAAAATCAAGAATTAATAATAACATGGGTTTTAAGGTATTATTATACACCTTATAATACCACAAATGGCATATTACTAATACATGGATTAGTTATCCATAGGTCCAGAATTCCTTTCAAGCAAATGATTAATTAATACCATCTTTAATCCACGGACAATTTATATCATGACCCGGTTTCTTAAGTCATGAAGGAATCTACAACTCACCATAAGTAAATCATCCAACAAGAACTTAAAGAGAAAATAACAAGTAAACGCGGACGATAAGTATTCAATTAAGGAAAGAACACGCAAAAGTTTAATACCATAAAAGAAACTCCTCAAAACCTGGTATTCTAGTACATGAGCCACAAAGGAGTAAATACAATATTTGATATACATACATCATCTACTTTTAAAATATAAAAATAAGTAATAACAATCTAACAAAAAATGTGAACTGAGATCTTGAACACCAAAGATCATCCTCTGCCTTAGAATCCGTATAGCAGCACGAACCTCAGGAATTACATCGCTCACTCATACTCAAATCTGCACTAGAAAGATGCAGAGTGTAGTATGACTATTAAACAGCCAACACAATTGGATACCTAGTAGGTATCATCATTTGGCTGGATTATATAAGAAACAAAAGTAGTAAATAGCTGATAAAAAAGAAAATAAGTCACAGAAGTCAAGGAATATATATATAGACAAGTAAGGTGAATAGTTACATGGTCAGTATACACAATAACTTTAGTACCTACTAGGTAGTCCCTAACTTTATCAAATGCATACACTACGGCTAGCATCTCTTTTTCTGTGATAGTATAATACATCTAAGCACTATCCAACGCCTTGTTGGTATAGTATATAAAGCGAAAGATCTTGTCCTTCCTTTGGCCGAGTACTGCACCCACTGTTGTGTCACTAGCGTCACACATTAATTCAAATGACGTCTCCCAATTAGGTGGAACAAGAATCGGCGCCTCAGTCAACTTCTTCTTCAGCTGGGTAAAATCCTGCAAACATTCAGTTGAGAAGTCAAAGTGTACCTCCTTCTCAAGCAACCTACATATGGGATGAGAGATTTTGGAGAAATCCTGAATTAATCTTCTATAAAAACCAGCATGTCCCAGAAAACTCCGTACCCCTTTGACTATGAAAGGTGGTGGCAATTTTGAAATCACATCGATTTTAGCCTTGTCAACTTCCAACCCCGCCTTGGACACCTTGTGCCCAAGAACAATACCTTCTTTCACCAGAAAGTGACACCTCTTCCAGTTCAACACTAGGTGTGTGTCTCTTAACATCTCTACAAAACTCTATTAAGATTTCTCAAACACACTTCAAATGAACTACCATAGATTGAGAAGTCATCCATAAAAACTTCCACGAAATCATCTACCATTTTACTAAAAATGGCCATCATGCACCATTGAAAAGTGGATGGCACATTGCACAACCCAAAAGGAATACGCCGGAAAGCATAAGTACCAAACGTACATGTGGACGTGGTCTTTTCTTGATCCTCGGGTGCTATAGAAATTTGGTTATAACCCGAATATCCATCTAAAAAAGTAAAAATAATCTTAACCCGCAAGTTTGTCAAGCATCTGATCCATAAATGGGATTGGGTAGTGATCCTTACGTGTTACCTCATTCAGCTCACGATAGTCTATGCATATTCTCCATCTAGTCACGGTGCGAGTCGACACTAGTTCATTCTTCTCATTTGTTACCATAGTCATGCCTCTCTTTTTAGGGACGCATTGCACAGGACTCGCCCATTTTCTATAAAATATGGGGAAAATGATCCCTGCATCCAACCACGTGATCACCTATCTTCTAACCAC
>JBDJHY010179396.1:0-12122 GCA_039654485.1 Withania somnifera
TCACCTCCTGGGACAGGGTAATATATATATATACTAATAAATGTTGGGACTTGATACTTACTTTTTTCGACAGTGAGTACAGTGCTGGGACTTGAGACCTTCTTTGTACGGTAGTGAGTACAACTTTTTGACACACGTAGTACTAGCAGTTGTGGAAACATGATGACATTAATTATTGATAACCATAGGTGATACTACCATATACTTTTGCATTAAATATATTGATTTTCTGAGTACGACTAGCAGATAGTATTGATATGATATGATTGATAGGAGGCACTATGTGCCGACGGGATAACACTGATATGAGGCACTAGATGTCGGTGGGATAACACTATTGCAGGGCATAAGGTGCTAATTTTGATTCATTGTGGTTTTGAAAGTGAGATGTAAGGTTCTGATGACGATCATGTATTTGTTACTTTTCTGCACTTGTTTTCTTCAGTGTGCTCATAGGTTGGATTGGGGGCCTATGGGTAAGTATGTTTTTGTGTACGTTGCGCTTCCTTGTGGGGGACTTGTCAAGGTTTAATTGCTTTACTTTATTATTTATATTACTACATAGTTTTCCTTATTAGTTAATTGTTGTTTCATGTGATGTGGTATTAGTTCTTTATACTTTTATTCATTCAATTATCCTTTCACTTGAGGTTACCGGTATACCAACTATGTTCTATCCTTATCTTCCTTGATTCCCATTTATTGTGTATATTTTCACTTATGTTGTTGCAAGGATTTCGGGTATGTTCTCTTTCATTGCTTGTGATCCTATTATGTGATTAGCTAGCACTATCAGTCTATGTGACACATGTTTCGTACTTGAGTTGCTAGTTTCTTGTATTGTCCTATTTGCTTCTGTGATCCTTTTTCTTGTACTATATTATTTAATGCGTTTATTATTGTTATGTGCTTAGTGGGACCTCGAAGCCTACTGAGTACGGGTTGCTTCAGCAGCTTGTACTCGTACTACACTTTCACATATGCAAATTCGAGTACAAGTTTCTACTCGTGATATACGGACCTCTGTTCGCTTGGTTCTTACTTACATAGGAGATTCATGGTGAGCTTTGCATCTAGCTTGTTCTTGCTTCTCTTCACACTAATATTTATTTTCTCCATTGTAGACACTTTTATATGACTTTTACTTTAGTTTTATTATTCTGTACTTAGTGGTTCATTTGACACTGATACCAGATTTTGGTGGTCATCTCTTTCTTTAATAATTCCGCAAATTTATTACTTTTATCGAGTGACTTTTGATATTCTTTCGCATTTAATGCAGTAGTCCTCTGTTTCGACTTCATACAACCGGGTTTGGTTCTCCTACTTGTGGTATAGTAGGTGCCATCATGATCCGTAAAATCGGGTCGTGACACTTAAATAGATTCTACAGCATAGATGGTGGGTAACTGATATGAATATCCCCACCCCCATGCAAGCTACAAGCCCTTCATGCTGAGTCAAGCCAAAGAACTTTAATGATTACAAGGTTTACTCATGTACAAGGATAGTTGGATAGTTTTTTTAAGGAAGAAGGGCCCAATTTCATATGGACGATAGCTTGGGAGAACATACCAAGGGCTGAAGAGGAGCTAGGAACAAGAGGGGATCAAAATCCCAGAAAGCCTCCCATTGCCCAAGTGGATAGCGGACCGCCCTCCAACGACGGTCAAAGTCTCTTGACTCCACCACCCACCGGTAGAGGTGGCAGTGGCTAGTAGAGGGGACGATGATACTGCCCTGCCCCACTGTGGATTGCCATAAATTGCTCCTTTCCATTTTCTACCTAGTTTACTTAGTTAACTAATGCCCATGAACGCTAATCTTGTAATAAGTTTCCTATTACTAAAAATAGCCTAAGTAGGTTTTATTTTGCATATGTCTTTTATGAATATTGATTACAAAATACTCTTGTATAGTGTTAAGATTTTAGTAAGCTTTTGGTTGAAAACTTTATGTAGAAGCCTTTGTTTCTTGGGGCTCCGGTTCCCTTGAGGTAATCGTAAGAGTGTAGTGCTTGGATAAGATTAATCCAATGAGTCCTTTGGTTTGATACACCAGTTTTAGTGTTATTTCCCACCATTGTGTCTCATTATCTATCCTTTATTTTCCTTGTTCTTTTTCTCCTTTTATCATTAATTTTTGCTTTGTGTTTGTTTTTGCATCAGTAAATGGGAATGTTCGTGAGTCCCGAACGTCGACCTGGTTTGTTATTCTTGTTATAGATATTCAGCCTATGCAGGTTAGGGATTTCTTGGGATATTATTGTGATTGTGTATATCATCATGAAAATGATTTTTATGTATCAATTTCCACTATTTTATGGCAAAGAAATCGACATCACTGATTTGAAGCCTTTTATGTCCTGTCATCCCATATGAGGCTACGTTGAGAAATTTTGAGATATTTTACTAATTTTCAATAATATATGAGGTAAACAATGGCATAACCCTTGTTTTTGAGACATAATTAGACTAGGTGAAGCCCGACTGTTATGCATTAATTTATACTGATAATTTAGCCTCATGCACCCATTCATGATTTATCTGCTAATTTGTATTCAGGGAATCCCATGTATCTTTTAATCTTGAGATTGTAATATTACAGACTCTATGAAGCCCATGTATCCGTTGAGATTGAGATTGTGTTATTTCGGACATAGGGAAGTCTATGCATCCGTTGAGATTAAAATTGTATTACTCTGGACTTGGGGAATCCCATGAATCTATTGAGATTGAGATTGTATTATTCTGAACTTAAGGAAGCCCATGTATCTGTTAAGGTTGAGGTTGTATTACCCCAGACTCAGGAAAGCCTAAACATCTGTTGAGATGCTATTGATACAGATCTGGTGCCGACATTGTGCAGACAAATTTATGTTCCACTTGTACCATCATCATTTGTATTCATGTCTGTACTTTCCCCTCTTGCTTTCCTTGTATATACCTTATGGTTGTATGGACAGCCAGTGGGTGAGCTTTACTTGTTTTATTCTCTCAGTATTATGGAGTGCCTTTGAGATTCTCTCATACTTATTATTTCTCTATTTTATTTTTAGGTTTACTTGTTAGACTCCCTATCATGTTCCCTTAGTGGTACACATGTTGTTACCATTTCCTAATTTATTTTATTTGAGGTTACCGGTATAGAACCTTATATATTGTTCAATAGTTATTTCTTTTAGTTGATCATGAATTCAGGTATGATCTCTTTCATTGTTTTACCAGTCCTTTATGTGGTTAGTGACTAATCACTTAGGGTATTTACTTGTCATATCTTTTTAGCTAACCTCCCTTCATGCTCTATATGTTTATTCTCTGTGACTTGTTGTTTCTTATATGCTTATTTATTGCCTTCATGTATTATATATTCCAAGTCTTTATAGCCTACTGAGTACCCGTTGTGTTTTGTACTCATACTGCACTTCTGCAACTTTTTGTTGTGGATCCTTGTACGAGTGTTGAACATTGATTTTTTTGGCATTTTCTTTCATTTGTTGAGGTAGATGACCACTCCCGGTGTCCGTATCTGCTCTTTTGCCTTTCTTTTATTTCCTTTTGTTGTTGGATCTGAGACAGACTATGTATTTCTTTTCAAACATGGTACTCTGGCTTAGTGGCTCATGTATCGAATATTTTATTTTGGGGTTTTATTATAACTGTAATATACCTCCGTATACATGTTTGTTATTAATATTATATAGCCTGCACTAGCTATTATTCAGGCTTTATTTGTTGTTTGGTTGGTTCTCATACGATGGGATGCATGAGTCCTCATAACTTGAGAAATTGGGTGGTGACACTCATCATGATTATTTCTAATTTATTTCTCATTGGGGTTTCAAACACCTTGGTAGGGCCTTGCTGTTACCTCAAAAAAGGATGCATCCACATACAGTTGTACAATCATACCTCTTAAGTACCTATTTTTTAAGAGAAACTTTCAAAACCTTTTGTACCTTGCATTTTGTTGTTGAGAATAGTTAACACTCTCAAAGATAGAAGGTTTCTTGACATACAGTTCTTCTTTCAATAGCCCATTTAAGAAGGAACTCTTCATATTCATTTTATAGAGTGTGAAATCCATGTGTCTAGTAAAGGCTATGGGGAGTCTATATTCTTCCAATCTTGCTATAGGAAAAAATGTCTCATTACCTTTATGCCCTTTTCCTGATTATATCTTTATACCACCAGCCTTGCCTTATTTTATGTGCCTATTCCATACTCATCCAGCTTATTCCTAAACACCAACTGTGCCATGATAATTTTGTCTCCTGGCTTTTGTATAAGGTGCAACAAAAATTAATCATTCTTCATCCTGTAAGATCTCATTAACTTTCTTAGGTTAAATAATAGAAAATAGGCATTAAAGGAATAAATATTTTTAAGCCATAATCTGGTGGCTATCCAAGAGGTTGGATCAGAAAGGAAATTATTAATTTGATGAGATACTTAATATTTGTTTCCTTTTAGAACTAGGCCTTGGATTTTAGTAGAGTCAAGATGGGAATTTTTCCATTGTGGAGTTAATTTCACTCTATTTAGTTGGACTTCAGTATTTTTGGTTCATCTTCAAATTCACTACCTTCTTCAGGTTCTATCTCGGGCTTTCTTTCACATGTACGGGTTCCAGCATGATGTTCCTCTAAGATAAATTCAGCAGGACCTAGAATCTCTTCATCATTTTGAAATATATGGTTTGTGACAATGCTCATCCACACTCTCAAATCCAACAAAGGTGTGTAAATTTTTTTTAAGTATAATTACTTAACTATGAGTTGGGGTTGAACCTACAAGAAACAATTATATATGAATCAATTGAGAATTTTAAGAAAATAAACATAGTTACTCTAATTCAGATGTGTTACTGAAAGATTAGGGATTTTGAAGGTAAAAAATATGATAAAAGTAAGAGTTAGCTAGTATGAACAAGTTTTGATCAACGACTTTAGAACTCAAATATAACAAGAAATAAATGTTAGGGGATAAATTTATCAATGATTAATTATATTTAACTAAAGACTTATCAAACAATCATGGGTTGAGATATTAGCCTTTGATTGTCAAGTAACCGCTAGTTTTCTAGAGAACTAGAGATCTATTTTAACTTTCTCTCTCAAGCCTAGTGATGTACAATGAAGAAGAACACAGTTAGGCCACACAAGGATTTTTGTACTCGAGCTCAAATCCTCCTTCAATAAATATTAAATCCTCACCTAGTACTAATTATACTTTCCCAACCCCGATAGACTCTCTCGGGGTCAATAAAAAGGTAAGCTACTTTCTATAAAAAGAGATTAAAGCATTAGAATAACTAGATCTAGAAAATTTAATCAATAATCAACAACTATATAATCCATGAAAAAGCATAAGATAAAACTAAAACTCAAATTAAAATCATTATCTCTAATTATAATATTCAACAAAGAAATTGAAGTCTACACACTAAATAGAAACAACAAAAACTAGGAAAGAAGAATTGGGTAAGGATTTATCAATATAAAGCTTCCAAATACTCTCCATGGTGTAAAGGAAATGTTTCTTTCTCTCAAATACTTGTGAATTTCTAGACAAAAAATATATATTGGCTGCCAATGATGCATTTCAATAAAATTCAATGGGGGTTTTTATATTAAATTATGGAAAAAACATGAATATCCAAATCTCTTCAAGCACTAGAGTAGCATCATCATTTCGTTCACGGTCAGTTAACCACATTCGCAGTGCTTTTATTTTTTCCTATGATTTACTTCCTTCAGACTGATTATTAGTGTAGTCTATCCATGGTAATCGCCATCTCGAGGATGAGATTATTAGTCATACCCTGATATGCTTATTCTTTTGTCCTATGGACTACTTAGCTGTCATGTAGCATGAATAGTTACCTGGGGATAGTGAACTACCACGTGTCTCATGCCAACTCTGGAACATAATATGGTTGGGGAAGGAGTAAAACCTTGGGCGTATTGGTTATATGCTGGCTTTAGAACATAGTATGGTTGGTGAAGGAGTAAGCATTTGGTGCATATTAGTTATACACTGACTATGGAACATAGTTGGTTGGGAGGGGATTATACTAGTAATTATAGCTTAGTAGCTATCCCTTGATTTAGGTTGGTGGCTTTAGAGCTGATGTAGGTAGGCTAATTATTCTGCACTCTAGCTGAGATGTGTATGATTAGGTCATGTGTGGCCACTTTGCTGTAGATATATAAGTTGGTTGGATAGTTAGGTGGTTTATGTTATGACATTAGACTTAGCCAAGTATAGCTAGGCTGGTTAGTTAGTTGCCTTATGTGATAATATTAGACCTATCCAGGTATGGCTAGACTATATAGTTAGCATCCCTATGTGATGATATCATAACCTGGACAATAAAAGCCTAGGTGTGAGTTCTATTAGGATGAGCTATGATAGCTCTGTGTTTTCCCCTATATGGATGTGTGCTTGGCCCTTAAGGGTTGCTCTCTGGGTATTTGTGGCATCTTTGATGAGGTTACTTGTGGCTCAGGAAAATGTTGGGCTAGGAAAGGATATAAGTTGTGACTAGGGCTTGGCAGCCATCCAATGGATTCTAGTTAGCAACCTCAGACACTTTTAGCCTATTTTTGATTCTCTGTTGTGAGCAAACGTTAATAGTTTAAAAGGTAACTATATTTTAATAGAATAATAACTAAAAGTTTATTTCTTTTACAATATATGTATCCAAGACTGCAGTGAAAGTGTGGAGCTATTTTCTCGGACCCCTTGAGCTATTTTCTCACTTGTGCTCAGTTTTTTGTCATTACCTAATTGTTAGTAGTTGGAATATCATTGCAGTTCTGATTTTCCTATTTTGTTGAGCTTTAGTCAATTGAGATATAATATACGGATTAAGAGCGATACTTGGAATTTTTGCACTGATGACTATACCATCCATGGGTTGGTTACGAGGGTTTCATGCGAGGCCTTACTGAACCAGGTCTCTATTCTTAGTGCATGACACATATTCCGAGGAAGGTTTATACAAGGGAAGTAATGGCATACGGTTTGAATCCTTCGTGGGTGCCTTTTGATTTGAGAGTATCCCTGAGAGGGAGCATGCCAGCACTTATTTATATGGTATGCAGTTCGGGTCCTTCATGGGTCCCTCTTGATTCAAGAGTATCCCAGAGAAAGAGCATGTCATCTCTTATTTACTTTTCTAGCACTCATTTGCATTGCATCTCAATGCGTTGACCTGTACTCTTCAGTACTTTCAGGGGGTACCTATTGAATTACTTGGTTTTTGGGTGTACCTACTGAAAGAAAGGGGTGGCGGTCGTATCTGTTTTCTAGTAACCTTTGTTTGTTCCCTTCTATCTATGATAGATACTATTAGTGCACTTACTTTATTTTCTCTTATCTTATCTTAATAATGGTTTTGTATACTCTTATTGGTACTTTCTTGTATTGGTTATCCCTGAGCTCCAGGTACATGTCACATTTGTTCGTGATTTTGTTGTGGCCAATGTTTTGTGTGTGGTACCCTGATAATGAATTTCCATCAATCTTTTTGGCTAATACTACAAACACTGGTAGTCGATCCTCCATCGCACTTACTAGCTATGGTTGTAGCTATGGTTGTAGTTTCTCCTTATCTGTAGTACCTTATATGCCACTTCCTTATTTGTTTTTGATCGTTCATTACCTTACCAATGCTTACTTTTGCCCGGTCGGCCTATGATGCCTACTGGATACCTATTATTTCTGTACTCATGCTATACTTCTACATCTTTTTGTGTTGCAATTTTTAGTATGATTCATTACAATAAACACGATTGTGTGATCTAGTTTGGTGTTGTTTTAGGAGAACTAGTAAGCAGTCGACATTCATGTTGATTAGTCTTTCTTCTGTCTTTACAGTTTATCTTCTTGGATTCTGGATAGCAATTTGTAAATTTTGCACTATTGTGGGTTGTATTTTGTACCTTTTAGTATATAGATGCTATAGAGCGATGATACCAGGTTCTGGGGAGTTATCCTCGATTGTGTAATGTTCATGTTCTATTTCTACTCCTTCCTTTCTTCTCCCTTCTCTTTCTTTTGGATTCTTGGTATTGACCCACCACTACTTGCTTTGGACCATAGTTAGGCTTGTCTACATATAGGAGTAGATACATCAAAACCTATTTTTTGGGTCATTACAGAGTGGTACTAGATCTTTAGGTTCATCAGTGTCTCTAGCTGTCGAAGAAGGTGTTGGGTAAAATCCTGCCAGATCGGTACGTATATGTTTTTATCCAATCATTAGGAGGCTACAAAGAACTCTTTAGGAAAGACTATCACTTCTTGACTCCTTACGTGCGTATATGGTTGTTGAGTTCCTATCTCTTTGTTTGGCTCTATTCTTTCCAGATGACTAGGAAGAGGCCCTTAGTGGGAACGAATGAGAATCCCATGCATGTTCTCAGAGTTTTAGAATCATAATGGAGAACTAGAAGATTACATCACCAAACATAGAGATGAGAGTCACTTCGGCCCTAGTGGAGGTTACTGCCATGTCAGTTCCGCAGAGTGCTAGAGTCTATTCAGAAGTACCATTGGGTATCTTGAGAGGATTATTGGTTGAGGATAAGTTTGTTGCTTTGTAGAAGGGGTCATTGACCATGTGGGACTATGAAGTATTGTGGGACAGGATACTAGACATATCCCTATAGTATATGTATGAGATATGAAAGGTTGTCAAATTTATTCAGATAATTAGTTTGACTACTCCGTATGATGATAGATCACTTAGTAGTAGCAGGAGATATCCTTGGATAGATCTTAGGATAGTGGGTGGCCCTTTAAGGGGCTTGTCATGATATCTACGGGTCTAGGAGTTAGGAAGTTTATCGGGCGACAAGGGTTTCCTATGATCTATATCGGGATCTAAGGTAAAAACCACCTAGGGTTTTCTTGATGTGTGGCAGGTTCTGAAATGAGGCCATAGATTACCCTTTTCCCATGGATATTTTATTATAGTAGCCTAGGCAGAGTATCCAGAGTTTGGGTTGGGTCTATCTAGCTCATTCTTTGAATTCTCAAAATGGTTTCAGTGATTCTAAATTTATGAGTGAATGGTCTGATAGATAGAGATTTTGGCAGTAACAACAGATTTACTTGAACTAATCTATTTGATCTGTGCAGTCAGTTCTCAATCAACCGATAGAGGCCTGGGTACTTAGAGAAGTTATCCCATCAGGGGCGCATTTCTAGGTTCACAGGGCCTAAGTGGCTAGAGTAGCTTAGTTGTGGTCCCAGTTAGAGTAGTACCAGGTTGTTATGAGTGTGGTGAGCTACGCTATTGGGACCAAGGGTGTCCACGGCACCAGGCCATACAGTCAACAGTGATTGCAGCCTCACATCAACATTTATTTAAGGTCGATGGTAGTATTAGTAGTTCTTCTATGCTTGCAGAAGGATCAATTTTTGGGCTAGGGAGTATCCCAATTGTGGATGTCTTATTTAGGCTGGTAAGTAGATTCTTCCTGTAGTTTTCAATTTTCAACTTTTTGCCTTGGGTAGGGTGTTTCAGGTGATCTACCTTCAATCACTATTTACGACACATTTTTATTTCATTCCCTACCATGTTGACTTATCTTAACTTGGGCATGACACTAACTTATTTCTTTCTTGCTCTATCCGTGCTAGTTGAGTAACCTTACCTTTGTTTGATGTGGTATTACAGACTAGGTTTAGGCTTTTTTTTATGCCTTTTGGTGTTGTAGCCCTATGTTATGTGGTTCTTCAGTGGCACCTGGGTTGTGATATCTATTAGCAAGCTAACTCTTGCCTTTAGCCCAAGAAGGTGCCTGTAAGTCCTTATATTGTTGTGGCCCTGTGATTCAGGGGTTGAGTTCCCTTGTCAGGTAGACCTTACTATATCCTAGTTGAGATATGACCACCCTCACCTGTCCTACCCTGAGTGGTGGGTATTGCTCGTTGGGTCCTTTATTTCTCGTGTATAAGGAGGGAACTTTTACTAGTGGATTCTAGTAAGGGGTCTGAGTTATTTGGCTAATTTAGCCTATAGATATTGTGGGATAGTAGAGTTGGGCCTTTTGTGATAAGTGTCCTTAGTGTTTTTATTGGGCATAGGCAGGTTACCCTGTTCTCCCTAGACCCAGGATTGTTATATTCTGATTATACCTTAGCCATGATTAGTGTATCTCGGCAGGTTGATAGGGGTCATTAGTCCCTTGCCGATTATGATCTGTCTAATGTTTAGATTAGGAAGTTAGTCCCTCGAGGATGCTTATATGAATTATAGGTTATAGTTTCTTCATTCTTGCGGGCAAATGCCCAGTTATCCTATAGTGACCTTTCTTGACTTTGAGCTATTCGAAACCTCTATATTGTGACCCGCGTTATCCGTGACTTTCATTGGCTGATTCTAGAGTACCATAGTGAGATTTTTTAAGTAAATGACTCACTCCTTTTCTCCATTCCCTTCACTTCTGGATTGATTTCATAAGAGTTACCGAATTCCTTCGCTCGAGTTTGGTTTAAATGGGGTTGGCTTTTGTCTCTTGGATTTTCTTAGTTGTGGTTGCCTGTAGTTGATCTTCATACCCACATTTATGTAACTGTTCTGGTTTGAAGAAATGCTTCTTTAGTGGTGGATTGAGGTTGTGGTATCGTAGAGGATTTTGTACGCCCAGTTATATGATTAATTTTCAGTCTTAGTAAGCTGATGCGCTCGTGTAGGCTTGATCCCCTTGAGTGGATATGGATGTTATTTCATGTGTTTGGACCAACAATTTATTTATGCCAATTGTGATCTAGTTTTATGATTGTGTTTTCTGTATGAAAGTAGGGATGCTTCCATGTTTGAGTTAGGGGAACCTAATTATAGAAAGTTGCGAATAGTTGGAGTTCAACCCTATTCTCGATTTGCAATGATCACCTTTGGGTACTTAGCTTCTAGATGATATGACGGCTTAGTTTGTTACTCTTCGTTGTTTAATACAATGGCAACTGAGCTTACAGTCATTAGTTGAGGTTACTATCAATGTGTGAGTAGTATAATAGAGTATCTTGAGGTGATCGTTTCCTTGTGTTTCAAATGTCATTTTGGGTCGATTATTCATTAATTTGAGGTTGATAGGTTATTTTGATGACGGGGTTCATATAGTCACTGTTGCGTCCAAACGTATATGCATGTACGCGATAGTACAAGTAATATAATGGCTCTTGTGAGCCGGTTATTGAACCCACAAGGAATTGATATTCTATTAGTGTAGTAGATGAATCTTGTAATCAACTAAATATTTATTTAACTATGTGTAGCAAGATAAGATATTTGGGTTTATAACTATTCTATGCTTTAACTATGAGAAATTAAATAAGACTTCGAAAGAAATAGCAAGTGTTAACAATGGAGATGAATATTCCAAGGTTATGGTATTGCACAAATTCATGCATGATCTCAGTTTTCCATAGACATAGTCTTCTCTAATATTTGATTCATGGGTTAAACATATGCATTATGTATATTTCTCTAATCAACTATCTATACAAATGCCGCAACTATTTCGTTTAGTGGTATTGTGATAACTTGGGTATAGATGCATTTTAGATGTCTTCCTTATTAAATCAAGTGAGTCAACTAAGTACATGATCTGGTCTTAGTTGGAAATCATATTCAATTAACTAACGTTAGCATCAATAGATATGATCTCACTCCTTACACTCTTGTTTTACTTTTTAGATTCCTAGATTAGTTCACTTTCAGAGTTGTAGATATATTCTAATGGTGGCCAATCACTAAAATAGATTAACGTAGTAGTGTAAGAACAATCAATATGAGAAGTAATAAACTTGTTTATGTTAAACCAAAATCAAGAATCATGTGCTTAGCCATAACCCCAAAACAAGGGGTTTTAGCTACAAAAACTTATACTCAATCTATAAATTGTCTTGTTTAACATAAGAGTAAAATGAATTGAGTATAGAATGTAACCCTAGGTTTGTGTCTTCTCCACTTGCTTCTTTCTCTCCCAAGTGATGCCTCTCCTCAAATTCGCCTCAAAATGAGTTATATAGTCACCCTGTAGAATGACCCTTTCGCTCCCTTCTTAACTTAAAAGTGGGCAGCAGTTCCAGTAAAACAAACAGAGG
>JBDJHY010179406.1:0-12122 GCA_039654485.1 Withania somnifera
CCACTTCGAATTTGTGTTCATGTCCTCTGAATTGACTAATGCTCCCACAATATTCATGGACCTCATGAACAGCGTGTTCAAGCAATACTTAGACCTTCTCATGATAGTTTTGATTTATGATATTCAGGTTTACTCTTGAAGCAAGGGAGAGCATGAAAACCATCTTAGAGTTGTCCTTCACACCCTTCGAGACTGTTAGCTCTATTCCAAATTTTCTAAGTATGAAATTTTGTTAAAGTCAGTTGCATTCTTAGCTCATGTCATCTATAGTGTGCGTATTCACACAAATTTCAAGAAAATTAAAGGTAAAAAATTGGCCTTTATTTATATCTCGATTAGATATCCATAGTTTCTTGGGTTCAACAAGGTATTATCATAGATTCATTCAGGGCTTCTCCTCTATAGCCTACCCTTTGACCAAGATGAATAAAAAAAAAGTTAAGTTTGAATGGTCAGACCTGTGTTAGAAATATTTCCATGATTTGAAAACCAAGTTGACCACAACCCCGTCCTAACCTTGCCAGAGAGTTCAAAAAGTTTTGTGGTTTACTGTGATGCCTCTCGTGTTGGGTTGGGATGTGTATTTATATAGCATGGTAAGGTGGTAGCTTATGCTTCTCGATATATTAAGGTTCATAAGAAGAACTATCCCACTTATGACCTTAAGTTGGCAACTATTGTTTTTGCCTTGAAAATCTGGAGACATTATCTATATGGGTGCATATTGATGTTTTACTTATCATAAGAATCTGCAGTATGTATTTTAGCAGAAAGACTTGAATCTCTGTCGAAGAAGGTGGGTGGAATTCCTAAAATATTATGATATGACTGTTATTTATCATTCAGTCAAAACCAATGTGGTGGTTGGTGCCCTTAGTAAGTTGTCTATAGGGAATGTGGCATATATTGATAGGGAGAAGAGAGAGTTAATTAGGGAGGTTTATAGGAATGTTGTCTATAGGGAAAGTGGCATATATTGATAGGGATAAGAGAGAGTTAATTAGGGAGGTTTATAGGATTGCACACACAGTGTCAGTTGGTTGATATTGAGGAGAATAGTATGTTGGTTCTAAATGCATCAAAGTCTTCCTTAGTAATTGAGGTGAAATAAAAGCAGGATGAAGATCCATTCTTGCTTAAGTCGAAGAGTAGGGTTAGCAGGAACAAAAGGGAAGGTTTTCTCCAAGGGGGAAATGGTGTGTAAAGATCTGAGGGTAGGCTATGAGTACCAAATGTTGATGGCTTGAGGGGAAGAATTGTCAAAAGTTCACAACTCCCAATACTCTATTCATCCCGGTGGTACCAAGATGTACAGGGATTTAAAGGAAGTGTATTGGTAAAAATGGATGAAATAGGACATAGACAAATTTTTATCTAGGTTTTGAAATTTCCAGCAAGTGAAAGCCGAAGACCAAGAGCCAGTAGATGAAATGCAGAGATTTTAAATTCCAGCTTGAAGTGGGAAGTCATAAATATGGATTTCGTTATTGGTTTACCAAGGAATAAGAGGTAGCATGACTATATTTGGGTAATTGTGGATAGGTTGACCAAATCATGCCATTTCTTAACTACTCACGTTGGTTTTTTTTGCAGAGGATTATGGAAGATTGTATCTTTGGAAGATTGTCCGACTTCACGGTGTGCTCTTGTCTATTATTTTAGATAGGGGTACTTAGTTCACTTTGTATTTCGTAAAGTCTTTCCAGAAAGGTTAGGGTCTCTAGAGGATATTTCTGAAGGAACCATCCATACTCTGGAGGAAATGCTGAGAGCTTGGTCCTTAATTTCAAGGGTAGTTAGGATGAGCACTTGACATTGATAGTGTTATCTTACAATAACATCTATTATACTAGCATCCATATTGTTCCATTTGAGATTTATATGGGAGGAGGTGTAAATCCCCATTTGTTTGTTTGAAATTGGTGACTCAACCTTAATATGTCCAAAATCAGTGATTAAGTCTACAGAAAGGTTCAAATTATTAGGGGGTGAATCTGGGTATTATAATAACTCACTCAGAAAACTATAAAATCATCATATCTGTGTTGCCCCAAGGCTACCCCCTGGATGCGAGAAGGCTAAGGACCTACAAGTTAGCCCCAAGTAAGCCCTTGGCATGTGCACCTGTTCATACACTTAAACATATAACAGTAGCATTCTAAATAATCATGAAACCACCAAGGATATCAGAAAAATGGATAAGTCTAGACACCATTACTTGTAAGCCGCAAAATGGGCAAAACATAAGGAAACTATTTGAATCTGATCCTATATCCAAAACCTCTAATGATGTAGCACAAACTCGGGAAACCCTAGAAAGTGATCAACATCAACTAAAAATCATGAAATAAAATAAAAAATAACTCTTATTCCCCAGCCAGTGAGGAGTCACTAATATATTCTAAATGTATCTGCTCTACTGAACACGAGGCTGGATTGGAAACCTGTATCTGCATTTCTTAAAAGGACGTAGCTAAAACGAGTAGTACATCAGATATACTGGTACGGGATTGTATGTATAATACATATACATAATGTAACATTGGAGAAAATAAACCTGTGAAGTGACCTAAGTACAGAAGTAAGCTGACAAGTGTGAATCTCATATCAAGTTTAAACATTTAAAGTGAATCATAGTTAACTGGATCAAAACATTAGTTTTGGTCTAATAAATATTAATCATGAGGTGGGAGTTTCTTATTACCGAATAAATTATTCTATGAGATACATAGATTCAAGTGTCTTAAATCCACACTGAAAAAGGGCTAATGTCCTATAACCCACAATGGAAAAGAGTTTGCTCTAACCTGCCACCACTATAACTAACCTTGTAATTTTTAAGCTAAGGATCCTTAACTTGTTTAGTATTACTAATCCTTTGCTTCCAGTTCAATTCAGAACTAATTTCATCCTCAATAATCAGCTGAGTTAATTCTTTCGGTGCTAAATAGTCCTACAAAATATGCAAATGCTCATATTCTTAAAAGGCACATGTCTAGATGCCAGTAGCTTAAAATGATAAATGACCCGAAGCTCCTTAATTTCCTTGTCTTTTGATCATGTTTGAAATTCTTAATTCATATAATATGTATAACTTAATTTCATAAAGATTTCAATACTAGTTCATGAAATTTCTTGTAATAAGCCTTAAATCCATGAAAATTCGAGACAAGTTAATTAAACATGCTAGTTGAGTATAATTCACATAAAAAGTATAAAATCATGATGTAAATCGTAAAACATGAAAATTTTGCATAATTAGGATTATTGAGACAATATATGTGAAGTTAATATATTTTAGGTATTGAAGCCTAGATTGAAAAAACCATAAATCTTACCAAAAACTGAATTTTAGGCATGGGAGTGAAAGGAAACTATCATTGAATACCTCCATTCCTTATTGGGAATAATTCCCTAGATGAATAACTTAAGGAAGTTAAAACTTGGAAACATAGGTAATACCTTAAGCTTACAATTCTTGAATTAACTTATGTTTCTTTTTGAGCGAATTCTCTAGGTGTTTGATGGAAATAAGAAGGGAATATGGAATTTTAGTAATTATAATAAGTGTAAAAATATCCTAAAGTGGTTGATTACAAGTAAAGGTATAGAAGAAGTCTAACCCCTGGGTTATGAATAGTATACATGGAAAATTATCACAAAACACCAAGAGTCAACCCTATGACTCGTGGTGTGGTATATCACAATTCGTGAATTGAATCATAATCTGAGATTTGGCTAATGGAATTGGGATGAAATCCTATGAGTGTATGTAACACCTAATCATGCTAGGGGGCTTAGTAGGTTAAACAAAGAGTATACATGAAAATTTGTCAAAATTCGAAGCTGGCCCAGGTTCCACGGGTTGTTCCACAAACCATGGATTGAAATGTAGAACTGGACCAGTGGTTCCCCTTGTTCTACCTCAGGACCACAGATAGTGGAAGGGTTCCACGGATCATGGTTTGAGTCGTGGAATAGGGATAAAATTTCTCAAAAAATTTCTAAGTGTGGAATGAATGTACGGGTCATTCAACGGACCATGGATCGAAGGATGGTATATGGAATGGACCTTGATATGCTTCCAGTGACTTAACCTTGAAGGGTCCAATTTCACGAACCATTTCATGGACCGTGGAACCATCCATGAAAACCTACCAGGCCTAGTTTTATTTATTTTTCCTAGGGTCTTTTTGGTCATTCCCCATTCCTTAATAAATAAAACTATGACATTTTAGGTTTCATAAACATTGATATGAAAGCCAAAACTCCTTTATTCTTTTCATTCCTCACAAAAACAACTCGGCCAAAACAAATAATTGATTTTTTTCTCTCAAGGCTTAAAAACTAGGGTTTCAATGAGGGCAAGCTTCTCCTTCAATTCAATGAAGGATTTCTTTGAGTTTTAGGTATGGGGGTTTATGAACAAAGGTTTTATTTCACCCTTTTGCACCAACCCTAAACTTTTACGAAGTATTTTATGAAGAATTCGTAAACCCTAAATCTTTATGTTATAGATTTTACTCCTACTATAATTTATTAATATTTTTGGGTAATAATGTATGAAATCCTGAATTATCACATTATTATTCATGATTTAATTGTTTTAGCCAAGACTTTGAGCATATTGTAAATTGAACTTATTCAAAACTTGAGGGTTAAGGTTCTATGTACTATTTGATGAACTTAAATCATAAATATGGAAATTGGACTTAGGCTCAACCATGATTTTATCAAATCGTGAATGAATTGAAAAGAATTTTCCTAAATAGGCTAAGGCACGAAAGTTTGATCAGCTTTTCACTTAAATTACTTTTAACTGGTCAAGTCAGGAGCAATATTATATTTTGGGAGTAGTATTAGCACCGAGAAGATTAAGTTTAAAGACCCGATCCCATAGCTATGTTTCCAACCATAGGATGACATGAGCCTAACTGGCTTTATTATGATAGGCCCAACTTAGTTGGATCCAGTAGGTTACTAGTTATGTACTGAGCCTGTGGCAGACAAGGTACTCCCTTTAGCTGGTAGTTTGTTGAATTCCATATCTACTCACATAGTCTTATATGTCGGTTATAAAACCTCCAATAAAAGATTTGATGCCAGATATTTGAATTTTCTTACTTATGATTTGTAATAAAGCTTATTTCTTACACTGTCACTATTACTTAAAGTTTATTGAATAACTGATTTGAGATGTAATTTGATCATGCATTGCGTAGCCTAATAATGGTTTATTTACACTCATATTATTAGTCATGGTTATATTGCCAATCATTTAACCCTATGCATTACTTAATATATTCAATGTACTGACTGCATACTCTTTTTCTGTCTGATTTTACATGTAGAGGCCAGCCATCCTTATGCTCAAGGTTGACCAGATCTATAATCTTTAGTTGTTATATTATTGATGAGTTTCCATGGACCGGGAACACCATATTATTATTATTTTATTTCTATTAGAGCAGACTGGTTGTTGCTACAACCATTTGTTTTTTTTAAGTCTAGCTAGGGACTCTTCCTAGCAACTTAGTATTTCAATACTTGGAGTTTTTCAGAAACACAATGTAGTGGTATTGGATTGGAATTTTCATATTCATTCAGTATTATCTTTGATATGTGAGATGTTCCACTAGCTTAAACCTTATTTATGTATTATGCTTCCACTGTTGAATGAGTGTTTAGAGATATGTATGAGCCAGGGGTTCATTTGAGGCTTCTTAGGCAACTTAGTGGATAAGGATGCCTTGTGGCTCCTAGATGGTAAATCCAGGGCATTACTGTGCATACAATGAGTCGTGTATGACAATTCATCACTCATGATGTAAATTCATAGGTACTGGGCTAGAAAAGTAGTTTTCTGCTAAAAAATGCACGAATCCATAGTACGACTCATTATATTGTACATCAGAATTGTGGTATTGAATCATGGGAACCTGGGCTAAAAAAAATTCAGATATTATTCTACGAGTCACAGTATAACTTATCATATTGTACTTCACTAGTCATAGTTTGACTCGTGGAAACTCAATAGAACACTGGAATTTTTTTTAAATACCCATAACATTTTACTCAGACCTCAAAATGTCACGCATATTACACAACTCTTTATAGATTAGAGGATATAGTCATTTAAAGTTGACACATGCATGAAATGGCATAAAAACTAGGCCGATTGAAAAACCTTAAACTTAACTTTGTATTAGGAGATTCTTATGACCTTGAATCATATAAAATACTAATTCTACTCTTTATTTAGGACTTTAAAATCTTGGATCAAGTAAAAATTCATAGGACTTGTACTTAAACATGCATATAGAATGATTCAAATTCTAGCTAAAATTTGGGGTGTTACATTATCTCCCGTTTGAGATCATTCATCCTTAAATGAAGGATAAAAGCTGAGTTTGAAGTTGATTGTTTAAACTGAAAAATGGATAAACTGACAGGCAGAGCGAATAGTTATCAAGAAAATAAATCTTGGACTGAACATAAATATGATTTCAAGTTCTTAACTGAAACTAAAAAATTCATAAACATACTTATCATGAATCCACAGACATAGAAGTGAAAATATCTGATTTGAAGGAAAGGGACATGATAACTTTAAGAATGGTTACCTTATACTGGGCTGGAGATAGAAGGAAAAATATGAAGTTATATTCCATCATGCCAGCTTCTAAATCCCATGTAGCAATTTCAGCTGCCTGATTTCTCCGTAACACATTAACTAAAGCCACTTCTTTATTTCAAAGTCTCCAAACTTGTCTATCTAAAATATCAACTGGAACCTCCATATAGGTAAGGATATCCTTAATATCCATGTTCTCAATAGGAGCAATCAACGAAGGATAACTTAAGCATTTCCTTATAAGGGACACATAGAACACCGGATGGACTGCTTCATACTCAGCCCAAAGATCCAACTCATAGGCCACACGACCTACTCTTCTTAAAATCTAATACGAACCAATATAAGGGGGACTGAGCACCCCTTTTTCCCAAACCGCATCGCACTCTTCATGGGTTATATCTTTAGAAAGACCAAATAACCTATCTCAAACTCCAACTCTCTCCTCCTAATATCTGCATATGACCTTTGACTGCTCTAGGATGTTTTCATCCTTTCTTGAATCAGTTGAATTTTTTGAGAAGACTTGAACATAGAATCTGGACCAATAAAAGGCACATCACTAACCTCAAACTAACCAATGGGAGATTTGTACCTCCTCTTATACAAGACCTCAAATGGAGCCATCTAGATGTTGGAGTGATAACTATTATTGTAATCAAAGGCAGGTGGTCATTCCAACTACCCTTGAAATCCATTGCACATGCTCTTAGCATCTCCTCCAAATTTTGGATGGCCCACTCAGCCTGACTATCTGCGAATGAAAAGTTGTGTTGAGATGCACATGGGAACCCAAACCTTTATGAAAATATCTCCAGAAATGTGAGATAAACTAAGAACCCCTATCAAATATTATAGTCAAGGGCACACCATGCATGTAAAAAATCTCCTAAAGGTATAGTCTGGCATAGTCTTCTGCGGTGAATCTAGTATGAACTTGAAGAAAATAACCCAAATGAAATCACATAGTTTCTTGGTACACGGTAACCCATTAATTAAATCCATATTGATAACCTCCGACTTACAAGTAGGAATCTCAAATTCCTACATCTCCCTTACGGACTTTTGATGTTTAGCTTTCCCTTGTTGGAAATTTGTAGACAACCACATATTCAGCTATGTCCCTTTTCATTACCTACCACTAGTAAGCTTCATTCATATCCTTGTACGTCTTGGTTGCACCCACATAAATGGAGTACTTAGAACTGTGAGCCTTAACAAGATCCTTTCCTTCAAGCTATCAATATTTGGAACGCATTACCGACCTTGATAATGAATCACCCCATCTCCCCATTGGGAGAAAATTGTACTTTATACTTACCAAAAGTACCCTTAGACTTGAGCAACACCGGATCACTATCCTATTTTTCCTACTCAACTACTAAAGAAGACTCGGATGTATTCAAAACCAACATACTCCCAATATCAGCTTCAACCATTTTGACACCTAAGTTTACGAGCCTGTGCACATCTCAAGCAACCTCATATTTACTTTCTACAACGTGAGGCAATCTACCCATAGATACTCTAATGATGGCATACGCTAAAACATTCACCTTACCAGGGTGGTAAAGAACACTTATATCATAATCCTTAAGTAGCTCTAACCATGTTTTCTAAAGAAGATTTAAATCCTTCAGATCAAATACAAATTGAAGCTTTTGTTGTCAGGAAAACATCCACAAAGACACCATAAAGGTAATGTATCCACAATTTAAGAGAAAAGACTATGGATGCCAAATTAAGGTCATGAGTCAGATAGTTCTTCTCATGGACCTTGAGTTGTCTAGAATCATAAGCTATAACTTTCCCGTTCTGCATAAGGACACACCCAAGACCAACCCGAGAAGAATCAAAATAAACCACAAACCCTTCACTACCCTCTAGAAGTGTCAAGATTGGAGCCGAAGTCAACCTATCTTTCAAGCCATGAAACCTTTTCTCAAAAGATTTTTGACCATTCAAACTTAAGTTTTATTTGAGTCAATCTAGTAAAAGGAGTTGCTAAGGTGGAAAACCAGGAACGAATCTCTGGTAGCAACCATCTAATCCTAAGAACTTCTAATTTCGATTGGAGATGTGGGTCTAGGCTGATTCTTTACCGCATGTATCTTTTGAGAATCAACCCATATACTATCTATAGAAATAATATGGCTGAGGAAAGCTATGAATTTAAACTAAAACTCATACTTGAAAATTTTGAGTATATAGATGAAAGTATAGAAGGGTTGGAGGATTCCTTAAATAATTTTCATGGTTTTCTTCATTCTTGGAATAAATTAGGATGTTATCGATAAATACAATGACGTAGGAATCAAGATGGTGCTTAAATACTCTGTTCATAAGATCCATAAAGGACGCTGAAGCACTAGTCAACCCAAAAGACATGAATACAAACTCATACTGACCATAAAGATCAAAAGATAGTCTTTCGGATATCCCGTTCCCTAACCTTGAGATAATGATAAGTAAATCTGAGATCTATCTTAGCAAAGAAGCTGTCAGCATGAAGTTGGTCATATAGATCATCAATCAGGAAGGAGATACTTGTTCTTGATAGTGACCTTATTCAACTGTCAGTTGTCTATGCACGTACAGAGGAAAAAAGTCTTGTGACCTTATTCAACTATCAGTTGTCTATGCACGTACAGAGGAAAAAAGTCTTTCTTACACATGAACAAGACAGGGGCTCCCTATGGTGAAACACTGGACTGATAAACCCTTTGTCTAAGAGATTAGCTAACTATTTCTTCTATTCTTTATGTTTCAATGGAGCCATCTTATAAGGAGGAACAAATATGGTCTACGTATCAAGAAGTATATCGATCCCAAAATCAATCTCCCAGTCTAGTGGAATACTAGAAAGATCATCTGGGAAGGCTACTGGGAATTCTCTAACAATTCAAACTAACTGAACCATTGGAGTTTCAAAATCAGAGCCCTTAAATCTAACCAGATGATATAATAAACAAGTCAAAATCATTTTTCTGGTTTTAAGGTAGGAGTCCAAATGACCCTTAGGAATAATGGAATTACTTCTCTATTCTAAGATTAGCTCATCCAAAAACTGGGACGTAACTATTTGAGTTCTATAATCAATGGAGACAAAACAAGAGTACAACCAGTCAATACCAAAGATGACATCAAAATCAACCATGTCTAACTCTACCAAGTCTACTAAGGTGACTCTCCCAAAAACTGAAACTACGCAATATCGGTAGACCCATTTGGCCATTATATAATCACTAACTGGATTAGAAACAAAAAATAATTTTTAAAGCTGAACAAGAAGAAATCCAAACTTCAAAATAATATATGGTGTGACAAATAGAAAAGTAGCTCCCCACATCCATCAACAAAAAAAATCAATAGAAAAGATTTCTAAATACCAACAATGACATCAGGTGACTCCTCTTGGTCTAGGAGGGATCCTAGTATATATAACTAGATTTGGCGATGACCTCCACCAATTCTAGAAGTAGAACCTTATTGAGTATTATGGGTTGGTGGAGCTTTTAATATTGTAGAATGTGACTTGACTGCATTCTTATTACCTTTTTTGCCATAGGAAATTCCTTAATCTTGTGACCCAATTGGTCACACTGAGTGCAAGTGGGAAAAGTCATCTTGTTAGACTGAATAATACCTTGAGACTCATCCCGGAGGGCTTCCTTTTTTGGAACTGCTTGTTCCTGGTAGTAAGGATGGTACACTAGCTAAAGATAGAGCCGGTGCTGAAAACTTCTGTTGAAACTAAGGCAAGTTCCCTCCACCCAAAACCTTAATGCTAACTCTGACTAGACTGATTGAACCTAGCCCACTTATTTTTCCTCTCTCTCTCATTCAACTTAGCCTCCTCCATCTGTCGAGCATGCATCATAAGTTTGGAGACATTCATATCTCCAATAAGCATAGTAGTCCTATGTTATTTCTTCAACAAATCATTTATACCCCAAATATATTGCCCATCCTGGAGCTAGAATTAGTCACCAACTATAGAGAATATTTGGATAGCTGAGTGAACTTCAAGCCACATTCTTTCACAAAAATAGAACCCTATCGAAGATTCATAAATTCCTCAACCATAGCTTCCCTCAACTCCCTAGGGAAGAACATATCCAGCAAGGCCTCTTCAAAATACTCCCAAGGCATCAGAGAAACACAAGCACCCCTATATTCCTTTCACTGAATATACTAAATGTGAGACACATATTAAGCTTTTAAGATGCCAATTCAACCCTCTCTGCTACTCTCACTTGCATGACATCAAGGATCTTAACCATTTCATGTAGGAATTTTTGAGGATCCTCCTCAACCTTGGACCCAGTAAAAATAGGCGGAGTCATCTGAATGAAATCCTAGCAGCACTATCCTTGGTTGAGGCTACAAGCAGAGTGGCTAGTTGTTGACCTCGGCAGTGACATCCAAACTAACAACTGCATGGCAACTCAAAATTTTATAGTGATACCTAGGTCAGGTTGAGCAGTTGGAGGTGGTGAGGCTGCATTCCTGGCAGGGTGACCAGGGGACCTGTTAGTTGTGGCCCTACGTACAATGTCTACACAGAGGCATAATTATTTTAAAGATTAGATCATGTATTAGCAGAAGTTTTGAGATTGACTATAGCACGAGAAAAGACATGAAAAATGTGAGACTATTTTCTAAACATTTTGTATTCCCTCTATTATAACTACGACGCGCAACACATCTATAAGGGAGAATCTACTAAACATGATTTCGAGTATACCCTAGGACACTTGAACCATTACCCAATCCACCACTAAGATTCCATCCAATACGTAGCAATACAACTGGAAACCAAAACAAGAATTGTCCATCACATCAAAACCTGGTATGGAGTATACCACCACATAGAGGATAGTAGGACCATGGTCAATTGATAACAAAATAAGTCAATGACACACTAATAAAACACCAAACACCGAGAGGAATGACCAATACCACTTGTGTTTCAGTATTATCTTAAAAATACAAAACCCACCAATTATGGCAGAAACTTGGCAATGCTCAAAACTAACACCAAACTCGATAATAATTTATCACAAATAGATTTTTTCGTTCATCATGTCTTACCAAGACATTCCAGAGGATCAATGTGATTGATACACCACTATAAATAGACTACGAGTATGGAGAATAGATGTAACAAATGGAGAAAGCCAGCAAAACATGCATATTTCTTAGGAAGATCACAAACGTAACCACAACCAAAGAATGTTGAAGCAAATCAAAATCATGTATGTAACACCCGCAACGAATACCTCTACCTCTAATAGTGAAAAACTAAGATATCTGACACTGTCTCCATAAACTAAACAACAAGAAACACATAGTATAATGACCAAACTCCAACACATAAAGCAGCCCTGACAAGTCGAGACCCGTTGAGATGAACTTAACCAATAAAGTGCCCTTACGGCATGAGAGATCCAACAACTGGAAAGTAGTGAAGTCCATCTTATTAATG
>JBDJHY010179417.1:0-12122 GCA_039654485.1 Withania somnifera
CATTCTCATCACCAACACATAAAGCTCGACACAACAATGGATAGAATTTCTTGAGGCTCCCAATACCACAATATTAAAAATTTATTTATTATTTTTGCACCGTTCAGTTATATAGTAATGCTTGTTTAACAATATTAGTTGGTGCCGATCAACTATACAGTCATGCCATTTCTAATTAGGCACCAATTATTTAAAAATTCATAAAATTGCATTAATATAATTAGGAACTGGTCAATTACAAAGTCATACAATTTTAATGATATAAGTAACCACTGGTCAATACCACCGTCATGTCATCTCAATAATATAAGTTTTATGTTTAAATATTTCTAAGTGAGAAATTATCATGTATAAATTATGGAAATATAAGAAATAAAACTTTCAAATCAATATCATAAGCCTCTCATTACAATCTCAATCAAGAAGTATCAAATTAAACCCAATTCTTACACAAATCCTCATTTCCAACTACATGATTCAAGCTGGACAATTCACAACAAAAGTCAAGTATATATATGTTTCAACAATTTCTTTAAGTATCGAAATTATTATGTTTATTTTTAGACTCAATATGATCTATAATAGAAACCCCAAAGAACCCATATCACCCCAACTCACAAGAAAATTAGCAAAAAAATATTAGAACTTATAGAAAATCATATATACCTTAACTTGCCTTAATTTTAAAGAACCAAGGTACTCATGTGCTTTCCCATTTCGAATAGCATCCAACTGAGTGATGTCTAGACACCCAATCAATAAATACAAGGAAATATTGACTAATCAACACCAAATTTCAATATCAAGGATAATGCAAAAACCTATCCTAAGCCCATGGGGTCAAGATTAAACTTTGATCATAAAATAATGCTACCCATCATTATGGGATATTACATATCAAGTTTCTTAAAAACCCATTCCATTTTATTCTAAAATCCCAGGTTTTTATCATTTTATAGTTCATTATTTAGTTCACTATTTTGGGGATTAACACTTATTTTTATATTAAAATCGTGTTAAAGTAGCTTAGAAATCAATTGGAATAGATGTAGGAAACTAACCCAGGTAATGAACTTTGCAAACCTTTCTCTACAATGCCAAAGTAAAGGTTTTAGTGATGTTTTGCACGAAGAAAATGAGAAAAAAAAAAGATATGTTTATGTTTTATAGCACCAGTTACCTAATACATTCACCATGATCACGATCATCCTCCAATAAAATAGAGGACAAGGGGGTCAAAATCCATCATGATCATGGTGAACATGACACAATCACCGTGAGTCAAAGTGTTGTGAACGTTGTTAATGCATTACAATTGCAGAGTAAAGAAATGCAGGCCACGATGATTACGGCAGACTTTTGCGATCATGGTAAATAACTGGTGACAACAATCATTATTGTTCCAATAGCAATTCAAGGATACAATATCAACTTCAAATGGACCCTCAAAATTCATTCTGAACCATAACAACAAGTATATATGTAATCATACTTTTTTGACGTCCAAGACTCAACAGAACAATCGAGACATAGATAAAAGGGTCTCTTTGACCTTATACCCACTAGGGTACACTTTAACAAAAAACCTAAAAAAGGAAAAAGCACTACTAGGGCTTGATAAGACCAAAAATTCTAGACTAGATTCAATCCCCGAACCCAATGGAACCACTATATATCAGATCTGAGAACTCTAAGATTGAATGTTGACCCAAGTGAACCATTTCTCTTATAAACTCAACTTTAGCTCGTCTAAACACTCAAACTCACCACGGAAAGTATACAAAAGTAGATAAAGGTGCACCTAGACCAAACTCGACACTATGGAGCTAATAAAACTAATAGATTTCTGATATGAGGTCACAAACTCTAGATGACCCCAATAGTCATATTTTGAACTCAGAAGCTCCAAAACTCTAAATTCTTAAACTTTTACATCAAATATCATCCTGCACCTGAACCAACCTTGGAACCTCAAATTATTTGATATAATGGAATTATTGAAGGGGAAAATAGTAAAAATACTCTAAAAATAGAAAAATGTCATTTAGGGTCATTATAGAATGTCAAACTTCCTCTTTAGTGACTACAACCATTAATGCTTATATTTTTTTAGAAATCCTCCATGAACTAACTTCTAAAATTTCCTCATTCCTCTAAGGCTAACACTCAAAATTCAACACTCTTCTAGCACTAGAATAATGATCTAAAGTTAATGCCTTCCATTCAATAATAAATCAATATAACAAACAACTTTTCACCACTACTTAGACTTACTACTACTACATCACAACCTGGATAAGACGAGCCTTATGAAAATCAACTACAACACATTCAATATCAACCATCCACTCTACCAGATTAAAGCCCACACAAAACCTTACCATACTAACCACCACACAATCTACATCTCTATAAGCCTCAACTTTTTCTCCTCCTCACACTATCATACAACCAACACGACTTATTCTTCCTTAGTCAACCCATAAGGACATAAAATCCCACTACTCCCTAATAAAAAATTAACATCTAACTACTTACCTTACCCAAAAAGAATGCCCCACCCAAACTTCTAATCTTTTAGCGCTAAGATCATTCCACCACAATACACTATCTCTAGTACCAACCACAAAACTAACCTCTCTATCACTACATCTACTC
This sequence comes from Withania somnifera, assembly GCA_039654485.1. Classification (NCBI taxonomy): domain Eukaryota; kingdom Viridiplantae; phylum Streptophyta; class Magnoliopsida; order Solanales; family Solanaceae; genus Withania; species Withania somnifera. Next base: position 2,659 of record JBDJHY010179417.1, read on the forward strand.
CCTTTAACTTATCTCCTCTTTAATCTATTATTCTACCTCATTCCTCTCTTCCTCTACCCTTTGGGGTGGTGGATCTTGGTATGGGACGTTTGCATACACACTCATCACTAAATAAGAATTGGGGATAGGGTTGAATTACAAGGACAATTGGAGACTGAGGGATCTGATTTGGATGATTGTAGTTTCTAAACTATATGGCTAAATAATTTGCAAACTGGTTCTCTTCTAGGCGGCATGACCCAAAACGTCTAAAGCATGAGTTAGAAAATATTTCTTGGATTTAAACTCCACAACATGAATTAAGACTTTAAATAACGAGAAACTTTCTTAAACACTCAATAGTTGCTTATTTATAAGTGTTCCATGGTTCACACCTATGAAAGAGACTCTTCCTAATGCTGGCCTTTAGGCATCCCAAGACATTTAAACCTAAAGACTTATACAAAGCTTGTAATGCCCCAAAATACCCCCCTAGGAATAACCAACAACCTTAGCTACTAAGTTTCCCTAGAAGCCTCGAACGAACCACTTGGACCATGCATAGCTCTACTCACATCACTCATTGGATGAAATAAAAAGAATTAATACGCAGTAGTGGACCTCACATCACATTATTAAATAGATAGGTAAAGCGATTAATCAGTATTCAATATTAAACTCTACTCGATATCTATCCGAAAGACATTATACAGTAGACATTTGACAGCTAGGACAATATCCCTAGATAACCTCAAAATAATAAATAACGAACATCTCTGTTAGTCCATCTCTAATCAAAATAGAAGAATGAAAGAATTCTATCAATTTTGGCCTAAAATAAAAGGACTAACCAATCTTCTAATCCTTACGAGTGCAAATCCAATCAACCACGAGGGTCTGGAAGGCTAGAAGGATCTGCAGGGGGTTACACTAATATAAAGAGTATGGGGTCAGCACATGAAATGTACTGAGTATGCGAGAAGGTACAAAATGCTATGATACAAAAAACTCCTGGCTATGCAATGCATGAATAGTTATAGTATGCTCAACCTCTTTACTCAAATTCAATAAAGAAATAAATAATGTATTTTAAATATTATCAATTTAAATGCTTTGAGTTTCAAGGATATTAAAGCTCATTATATACTTCAGACTCAAAACCTTTAAATCACATTTAAACTTTGACTCTTAAAAATTAATTCAAAAAGCTTAAACAGTCAAAAATCGACTCTATTAAGTAATTTAACAATTTATAATGGAAACATTTGAAATGTTCTAAAAACTCAAAAGTAAAAATAAACTAATATAAATAGATCATCATCATTAATTTTTAACAAATGATAAAGACTTAGTTAAAAAATATCTTTGACTTTCTTTCTTTAAATTTGTCAATTTTACCACCCCCTTCCCGAAGACTAGTGGAATTCAACCTCACGAAAAAACACTAATCAAGCTACCACTTTAATTAAATTATTAATTCTTTTATAAACAATCAATTTTTCTTCTCTTTGTTCTATAAATGACACACCTCAATGTCGTGGAAATGACGTCCACACTACACCTTGTGAGTAGGCAAACCCATTCCAGCCCCAAGAAAGGGAGTCTATCTTTCTAGTGGATCCAACTTGACTATAAGAACATTTATTAGGAAAAAATCAATATAAATATCATCGCTACGCTAGATACACAAAATTAATGATTTAAGAGGTGGGAAATTTAAAAAATAGCCTTGAAAAATAAATAAGAAATGCACAAAATAACATATAACCCCGTTGCAGTCATTTCATTGTTTCCATCGTGGAAAACTTCTAAATATGTCATGATTTTTTCCATGGTTAGTCTTGGATAACTTTTTCTGCATAATCCTTTTTAAATGTGCCACGCTTTGTAATGATCTTATTTAGTAAAGTGACCATAAATTCTTACCACAAACTCAAAATGACATGCGGGTTTTTGAATTGGATACTAGACTAAAGAACTTTCTGTGTAAAGGTTAAGGGTTATATAACTCCTCATATAACTTTCTTTCAAAACCTATTCTTTCTAAGACATATTAGAAGATATGATAATTTGAAGTTAACCCATTTATGAAACAATACAACAATTACAATGGTGGAAATATTTTGAACTCAACTTTCTGCATGGAGTTCTTATGACCTTGAATCATGTCATACACTACTTCCACACATTAGGAATGATTTTATAATCTAGGAAAAAGTGGGAATTTCTAGGAATCAGACTTAAGCATGAATATAAAAGGGTTCAAATTATCACTCAAATTTTAGGTTGTTATAGAAGTGGAGAGTTTCGGTGAGTCATTTTTGTGGTACTATTTATTTTTTCAATTATAATGAGGGGGTCGATTTTTTATGAAGTTTTGGATTTATTACATGGTTTTGGAATTCATCCAAGGAACCAAACAAGACTAGATTTGGACTTGAAAAAAATATAGAGTCGTCTTGCTAAGCCATCAATTGAGGAACCTCACTAGATGAAATTTAAGCCTCTCTCCTCTCTTCTTCAGTACATGCTTTTGGGAGGCAACAACACGTTTACTATTATAGTTGTTGCTGGTTTGACATAAAGGATGGTTGAGGCCCTTATATAAGTGTTGACGAGTTTATTTCAGCTATTGGGTGGACATAGGAGACATTATTAGAATTTCGCATACTATAATATCCACAAGATTCTTTTAGAGCTTGAGATCAAGGGTAGTGTTTATCATAAAGGGAGGCTAAATGAGCCAATGTAGGAAGTTTTCAATAAAGGAGATAATCAAATGGTTGGATAAGGGAGTGGTCTACCCAATCTCAAATAGAATATTGGTGAATCCAGTCCAATACACTCCAAAGAAAAGAGGCATAATCCTCATCATGAATGAGAAAAAAGAGTTGGTCGCTTTGAGACTGATTATGGTTTAGAGAGTTTGAATGGACTACTTCAAGTTAAATGTAAGCACATAAAAAGGACAACTTCCTAATGTTGTTCGTGGATCAGTTATTAGACAAGTTATCCAAGCACGGATGTTACCATATTATGGACGGCTATTTTAGATATGACAAAATTTTCATTTCACCTAAGGGCTAATTAAACACGACCTTCACCTGTTCCAATGAGACATTTTCATTTTGAGGTATTCCATTTGGACTGTGTAATGCACCTACCACTTTCCAATAGTGTATGTTGGCATCTTTTCTTATATGGTGGATGAAAAATTAAGGTTTTAATGGATAATTTTTTAGTGGTTGGTGACTCATTTGAGTAATGATTGGAGAATTTACAAATGGTTTTAGAGCAATGTATGGATAATAATTTGGTGTTGAACTTTGAAAAAAATTCATTTATGGTAAAAGAGGGGATTGTTCTGGGTAAAAAAATCATAGAAAAAGGGATCCAAGTTGACCAAGTAAAGATTTAAGTTATCACAAATCTCTTAGCTTCATCGCAGGTGAAAGCGGTGAGAATTTTCTTACATCAAACTATTTTTTATCGGTGAGGCATAAAGAATTCTCCAAAGTAGTGCTTCTTTTGAGCACGATTCATTAAAAGGAAGCTAAGTTTGAGTTTGATGAAAGCAGTTTGAATGCATTCAATAAATTAAAGGGGAAGTTGACCATAACTCCTATAATTCTACGTTGAGACATGCCAAAGCCCTTTAAATTGATATGTTATGCGAGTGGTCTTACATTAGGGTTTGTGTTAGGAAAAATAGAGATAAACTATTTCAGCCTAATCTACTATGCAAGAAAGACTCTTAGTATTTCCAAAAGAAATTATATTATGACTGAGAAAGAGTTATTAGTAGTTGTCTTTTCTTTTGAGAAGATTTGGCAATCCTTCTTAGTACAAAGGTGGTATTTTATATTGATCATGATGTAATTCATTAATTGATGAAGAAGAAAGAGGCTAAATTGAGGTTTATATAATGGGTCCTCTTGCTTTAGGAATTTTATTTTGAGAAAAAAGATCAAAAGGGGTGTGCAAAACCATATGGAGGAGCATTTATCCTGCCTTCAGCAGAATATGATGGATGAAGATACGAGGGAAATCAATGAAAAGTTTCTCGATGAAAGTGTGATGATGGTCACAAAAATACCATTCTATGGTATGCTGATTTCGGAAAATACATTATTTGTGTGGTATTCCCCGAAGGTTTGAACTTCCTTAAAAAAGTGATTCTATATGATATTACGAGGCATTATTTTGATTAACCCTATTTATTTAGGGAATGTGCTAATGGAATGGTTCGAAGGTGTGTTTCTAAAGTTGAGATGCAAAGAATTCTGAATTTTTGTCATTCTGTATTGGAGGTTATCATGGGGGGATAAAAACGTCTCACAAGGAGCTTAAAAGTGTATCCTATTAGATGTCCCTTCAAAATTATGCTCATAATTTTATAAAGTCTTGTCAACAGTGTCAACCGCAAGGGGGAGTCACAAGGCGGCATGAATTGTCAATGAAACCAGTACTTGAGTTTGAATTGTTTTACATGTTGGGACTTGACTTCAGGTGCCCATTTTTGGGATCATAAAACAATAAATACTTGGTATCTATAAAATACATGTCCATATGGATTGAGGCGATGGATCTATAAATAATGAGGGAAGAAGTGTAATCTAATTCTTGAAGAAGAACATCTTCACAAGGTTCAAAACTCCCCGAGCAGTCATTACTAATGTTGGCACTCATTTTCGTAATAGGTTTTTGAGGCATTGCTTGCTAAATATGGAGTTAAGCACTAGTTCACCACATCTTACAACCGATAAACAAGTGGTCAAGTGGAGGTGTCAAACTGCAAAATAAAAGATACTTTGAAAAATATAATGGATATTAGCCATGCCGACTAGGCGTGCAAGTTAGATGATGCCTTTAGGGATTATCGAATGACCCTCAAGACACAGATTGGGATGCCACCTTATAAGCTAGCATTTGATAAAACTTGTCATCTTCGGGTGGAGCTATATCATGGGTACCTTTGGGAACTAATTCAATTGAATATATATTAAGAGATTCCACAAGAACCCATGTTGATCAACTGCAAAAGTTGGATGAGTTTTTTCCTTAGGGCATATGAAAGATCGACTCTCTATAAAAAATAAAATAAGGAGATGAAATGATTCCAATATATTGAAAAGTGAGTTTTGCAAAGGGTATGATGTGATTATTTTAGACTCTTGGTTGATAACTTTTCCCCCAAAAGTTAAAGTAGAAATTGTCAGCGTCGTTCAAGGCAATATAGATGCAACTGAGCGGAGTGGTGGAATTGAAAAGCAATGTAGTGAGCCAATTCATTTTGAATATACAACACCAGAAACATTACTTCATGAACCATCCAAGGGTAACATAGATTGAGATTGTATACCTTGATGAGGATTATGTAAGAGATCTAATACCACGTTGTTCCATAACGTTAACTAAGACGCTTCTTGGGAGGAAAACCAAGTGGTTTATGCTTTTATTTCTTTTTTTTTTTAGTTTTGTTGATGGTGTGCTAAGTGTTCTGGAAATTAGTAATTTAAGAGTGTAAAATAAACCAAAGTGGGAAGCACATAACATTGAATGCATAAAAGGAGCAAATTTTGATGGCCTCGCCAATTAGGTCTGTCGAATATTCAAATGGAATCGTAAATTTGCTGCCCAATAAATGGAAATGCTGTTAACTAGGGAATTTTATATAGAATATGCATGTCGCTAAATTTTTTAGTGATGCATAGTGCATCACTGATTTTCCTTCTAATATCACAGAATATATGATGTAAGGGAGTTAAAGTCTTAAAAACCATTAATTTCAAATGATGGTTTGTCTTTCATAACTCCAATTTCAAAGTACCAAGTCACACACTTCTATAAATAATCTACTAAGTGCATAATCTAGTCATTAAATTGTGATTTCATCTTCTTCTCTTTATAAAAACAACATACTTAAATACTTTGCTTCTTATAATAAGGTTAAAAATTCTTCTTTTCGTTTACTTTATGACACAATAACTTGATTAGATTGATACCTAGTGAATAGTATGTTGTTTTATGTTGATTTCAACCCTGATTCTGTCGAATGAATTGGTGTTGATTTATCGTTAGATATTAAAGTTATATTTATTGAATTATGAATAAATGTTGGGTGCAATTCGTACTCTTTGAATTCTGTCTGAGTAGGATCATGTGAGAAATGATTTTCACTTTTTAGACTATGAGGATGTCTATGTAACCTTATAGTAACTTGAAATGATTTGGGTTTTTTTGGATAAGATTTTTTGGTTTCTATTCAAAATATCCATGGTTAGTATATGGTTATGTGTGGGGAAGTCTGAGTACCCTTGAGTTGTTTACCTAAATACTCTAATTTGGTCACTTTGGTCGTTGAGTAGAGAAAATATTGAAAAATTTGGGATTGCATAGTTAATTTCAAATTTGGCAATGCAATCTGTAGGATCAGTGATGGCAAAATCATGTTGGCGAGTCATCAAAACTACATATGCATCAAATAAAATGAATGTTTCTCAAAATTGTTGGATGTAAAATCAGCGATGTGACCAAATGTGATGTCTACTTCACTAAACATGTCAGCGACCAGTTAAACATGTTTGGCGATCACCTAAAAGTGTTGCCATGATATGTTTCCTAACCTTTTTTCTTCAACAATGTTCAGGTATGACATGAAACAATCCTCTCAATGACCATGGAGGGGGTCACCACCAATACAGTCTCCAGAACATTAAGAAGAATAGGAATAATTATTATTAGAGAAAGAATAGGCTGGGGCCAGTACTTTGGTCCATAGGCCTTTTGAATAAATTGTTTCTACTCCTCATAAGCAAAAGAAAGGAAAATTCCACCACAGAACCAACACAAATTAGGTACTGAATAGGATGAATATTTCATGAAAAACTCTATTGTTGAAGATAATAGGTTATCTATGGATGGGCTCGTAGGATAGTATGCTTGTATTAGGGATGCCATCAATAAGCATGAATTTGGGTGGTATACTCCGGCACTTTAAAAATACAGACCGAATGTGGTTAGGTAATTCTAATAATCATACAATAGTAAGTTTCCTATAATGAAGAGAGGACAAAAGTATCTGCATTTAATATTTGTGACGTTTAGAGGTGTTGAGATAACGTGTTACAATGAAGCGATCAACACACTTTTGGGCTACCACTTCCACCATTACTATTTTACACCACGAGATACATGGTCCATTTGGATACTTTTATAGGGTGGCTAGATCCTCAAGTTTGTGATGTTTCACCTTCATGGATTGCTCCCAGGTCGAAGTAATGAAGTCAGATGTGAATGTCATCGGATACCAATGGATTTTCTTTGTTAGTGAAAACCTTATACCACCAATGTATTAGATTGTCCTTACACATTATACCACAACATTGGTTAGTTGTGACATAGTAAAATATTAGCAAAACATAGCAGTAATTATTAGGCCTATGATAGCCACTAATGCACAATAGGGGAAAACTTTATTACTATTCCCAGTATTTATTACAGAGTTGAATAAAAGGGAAAGATTCCCATTCTATAATGCTGATATTGAGAGGGAGGCTAAGTCTGTAGTGGATATTTGGAGGTTTATTGATGAGTTTAGGAAGGAACTTATAATGACCCTTATGGTCATTTATGATAAATACGCGATGTTTTGCATTCTAGAGCATTTAGGTAGTTTCCCCAAGTCATTTATGACTTGTTGGGAGTGAAATTTTGGATCCCTGGCGACTCAGTCGAGAAATATCTCAAATTCCCTATTGTAGAGCCTAAAACTAAGTACTCGTTGCCCAAAGTCAACATTCCTTTAAAACAATCTCAAAATTTAATTTTGATAGTTCCGTTAGCTCCAAAATACCAAACAAAGTCAATATTGACCTTAAGTTTGTGTTTCAGAGGTTGTGTTTGCAAGCTATACGAAATTGTGGATTTTAATTAAGTTTATTGTAAAAGTGGAGCTTAAGTGGCAATTTGATGTTTGGAGTGTCGAATTGGAATTCTAAGCTTCCAGCAGCTCCGAAATAATGATTTCAAGCTAGGTGAGGTGTTGGTATAATTTTTGGTCTTACTGTTGCAATTTCGAGGTGTTGGCGAAAAAATACACTTTTGGCCTTTTTGGTTTGAGGGGTCATTTTGAGTATACAACCTTAGATGGCAGTTTTGTTGACTCTGTTGTGTCTAGAATGTTATTTCCATGTTGATTTCATATTTTTTTGTCATAATTGTATGTCGTTTGATCCCTGAATACCCGAACAAAAATTCTAAAAATGTAGAATTTGACCTGCAACTGGTGCAGGTCATTCATCCCTACATGATCGTAGTGAACCCTCACGCAATTGTGATGACCAATTCTATATTAACTCTACATGATTTGACCTAAGCCATGCGATCGCGATGAAGCAAAAAACTACTCTACGCAATGGTGAACGGTCTCACGCGATTGTGAAGGCCACAATATTTACTTTACGTGATCGCGTAGCATAACTACGCGATCGCGGAGAAGAATGTGACTAGCAATTATTTAAGTTTCTATCTATGACCCATTCATGATTTTACTCAACCAAAATACGATTCCTTTAGTTTTAGGGCAAAAAACTCTTCTGAAACACCATTCCAAGTCCAAGAAAGCTCTCCTAAACGTTCTTCATCGATTTCCACATGAATTTGGGTAAGTTTTCTTCTTTTCTTCTTTTCTTCTTCCTTATGTTCTTAAGTTCCTCCATTAGTGTCCTAAAGTATGAAGTTGACGAAATCATCCCATAACTCGATTATTTTCATATAATTCTTCATCAATTGGGTATATATTACTCCTAAGATCTTTAATTCATCATAATTCCAACGTTAAATTAGTAAAGATTGAACCTTTGACCCCGTTAGGGTCAAATCTGTCCGGGCTTATTTGAAGCCCTTCCTACATTTGCATTTTTCTCAAATTTGGAGCATGAGTTCCTGGCAGCATTGGGAACCCCATAGTAAAATTTATTTGCAATTTTTGCAAGTGAACCCTGTAAGCCATTTTAGGCCGGATTTTGGGTTCAGTCTGAAACTTAGCATAAAGTACCCCATTTGACTCATATTAACATATAGAATTCATTGATGCGATTTTAGATTATTTGGAGATCATTTGATGTCAGTCGGAGTATGATTTGTGGATTTGCAGCTCTTTGTCGCCGAATGATAGGTTGGCTCCATGGGGCTATCTCTGTGTTATCTAGGTTGTATATTACCCAGTACCATTCTTCCATCAGTTCCATGTTGATATTGATATGTTGGCACCTGAGTGATATGGGGCAGAGACTTAGCATTTAATTATAGATACCTGTGTAGGGTATAGGATGTGGATATCTCATTATTATATACGTCAGTACATATTTGTGTTTTTGATATGTTGTGCATTCATGACACGAAGAGACTGATCCTAAGGCTCCAATGAGTGTGCATTGGTACTGGGTAGTATCACCTTCTGATTTATGAGCCTTGATGGCCAG
>JBDJHY010179428.1:0-12122 GCA_039654485.1 Withania somnifera
CTATAGCCTCCCAAAGATAGTACACAGATATCTCTCTATAGGACTCTACCGATACTTGCTTTATTGTCAAAGAGACCAAGTCAATCTAAGCTTTGATACCACACTTTCATGACCCAAAAGCCGGATCATGATAGCATCTATTTCCCTATAATAGAAATACCTAACCTCTCAGCCTAGAGTGGCAAGCAATGGGCCGATAACAGATAACCAGCAGTAAATATAGCAATACAAGGTATAATGAATAAATATATACAGTAAGAAAATGAACAGAACCTCCAAGGACTAGTGAGTGTGACAAAATAGAGTTATCTATATCATAGTATATAAAAGGTAATATATACAACTACTCCAATAGGAAGTAAATACATGACCAGTCTACCCTGAACAGGATATGGCAGAAAACCCAACACAGCTGGAGAACAGTCTCAGCCTGAATACTGGAGCTTATCTTGATCTCCGAAGTCAACTGCTCCTCTAACTAGCACGATCACGCCTCCTGCGAAGGCCTGCACTACTATCTCTAACACAGAAATAGTACAAAAGTATAGCGTGAGTACCAAAATAAAAGGTACCTCATAGGCATCATTGTCTGACCGGTTCAAATTAAATACAAGTAAGAACAGCGAGTAAGTAAATCAAGTCAGAAAGAAATCAAGTAAAAATAATACAGGAAGATAAGGCATAGAAATACGAGAATCAACTAAGAATAACTAACACAAAGGCACAAGCCCACAAAAGTGTACCTGGTATCTATCTCAATTCAACCGAATTATTCACTCCATATGTGCGATGATTATTGTCAGCTGAATAAAGTCACAATCAAGAATAAGTATCTCATTCTGAGGATTGATAACTTGTTTGATCAGCTGTACAGTTAACTTTTTAAGATTGATATTTGTTCTGGTTATCATCAGCTTATGGTCAGAGAGTTAGATTTCCCAAAGAAAGCTTTTTGTAGCCGTTATGGCTATTTTGAGTTTATGGTCATGTATTTTAGTTTGACTAATTCTCTTACATATTTCATAAACCTCATAAATATGGTTTTCAATCCCTAGTTGTACATGTTCATGATTATCTTCATTGATGATATTCTGGTTTATTCCAAAAGTGAGGAGGAACATACAAACCATCTTCAAGTTGTTCTTTAGACCTTTAGAGAGTGTCAACTTTATGCTATGTTTTCTAAGTGTGAATTTTGGATTCATTTAATCGCCTTCCTTGGTCATATCATTTCCTGTGAAGGTATTCGAGTAGATTCCCAAATAATTGATTCTGTCTAAAATTGGCCGAGACCTATCTCTTCATCAAATATCCATAGTTTTCTGAGTCTAGCTAGGTATTACCATAGCTTTGTCTAGGGTTTCTCTTTTATAAAACTCCCTTAAACCGTTTAACTTAAAAGAACGTGAAATTTTAGTGGTTTGATACTTGTAAAAGAGTTTCTAGGAGTTGAAGGCAAGGTTGACATCTATTCCGGTGTTGAATTTGCTTGATGTTTCCGATGGGTTTGTTTTGTATTATTTTTTCCAGGGTTGTGTTCTGATGCAACATGGTAATATTGTAGCTTATGCTTTTTTACAGCTCAAGGTTCATGAGAAAAATTATCTTATCCATGATCTTGAGCTTGCAGCTGTGGGTTTTGCTCTGAAGTTGTATGGACACTACTTTTATGGGGTACATGCATATGTCTTCACCAACCATAAGAGTTTGCAACATGTGTTTGATCAGAATGATTTGGATTTTTGATTGAGGATATGAATTTATTTTTTGAAGGATTATGACATGATTGTGATGTATCATCCAAGAAAGGAAAATATAGTGGTTAATGCCTTTAGTAGGTTGTCATTGGGGATTTTTTCACATAGTGATAGGGGTAAGAAGGAGTTGGCTATAGAGGTGCATAGGCTTACATATCTGGGGCTTAGAGTGATTAGTGAAGAGGATGGTGGTATCTTGTTCAGAATGCATTCAAGTCATCTCATGTTGTTGAGGTAAAGGAGAAGAAAGATAGTGATCTGATTCTAGTTAAGTTGAAAGATGAACTCTATAAGATAAGGTGCAGGTTTTATCCAAAGAGGGAGATTGGGTTCTTTATTACCTAGATCGCCTATGTGTTGTAGCAGTAGATGGTTTGAGAGAGAGGATTATATCACAGGCTCATAATTCCTGGTATTTTATTCATACTAGGTCTACTAAGATGTATAGAGATCTGATAAAGGTGTATTAGTAGGAAGGTAAGAAGAAGTACATAAGGGAGTTTGTAGCTAAGTGTCCTAATTGTCATCCAGTGAAGTAGAACACTAGAGACTAGTAGGTGAGATGCAGTTGTTTAACATTCCAACATGGATGTGGGAGGTGATTAATATGGATTTTTTCACTGGTTTACCATTCACCGAGAGGTATGATTTCAAATGGGTAATAGTAGACCGAATGACTAAGTTTTCTTACTTCTTACCTGTTTACCCGGGTTATTTAGTAGAGCGGTATGGTTGGATCTTCTTGAGGTAGATTTTTCATATGAATGGTGTATCAGATCGTGGTCCGCAACTTACATCTTAATTTTTTGTGCATGGATTTTTATCCACAGATAGATGGGTCGGCTGAGAGGACTATTCGAACTTTGGAAGATATGCTGAGGGCATGTGCAATCAATTTCAAGGGTAAGTGTGTTAAACGCCTACCTTTGATTAGGTTTACATTAAAAAACAGCTATCACTCGAGTATTTAGATGGACCTATTTGAGGCATTGCATGGGAGGCTGTGTAGGTCTTTATTTGTTTATTTGAGGTTGGTGATGCAGCTGTTTTGGTTCCATAGTTTGTTCTTAATACTATGAAGAAATTACAAACTATTTGAGAGAGGTTCAGGACAACCCAAAGTAGGTAGAAGTGTTATGCAGATGATCCAAGTGGTTCTTTCGATGCTACTAGGGCAACTTAGTGGCTAAGTATACCGGTCCCATCTAGAGGGGTGAGCTTGGGGTGTGACAGCATGACATCCAATGTGTAAACCCACGCTGATGAGTTCCCTTATCCTTTTCCAAAGTTATAAAGGTTATATGTACATGAATTGATCATTCATAAATGCCACTATGGGAAAGCCACTCGAGTTATGGCACTGGGTAATATGATAAGGCCTATACCGACAACATAGTTGGTGGAATAATCCTCTTGGTTCTAAATACTTCTACCGAATAAGATATGCATGTATATTTAAGAAACGTAAAGGTGTATCATGCAATAATCAAGAGTTTCTTCATATTTTTTACTGTTATTGTTCATAGGACTCACAAAATACCAAAATATGAAATATATATGTCATGTAATCATCTGGTAAATTATTGTTAATTTGAAATATAACATGAATAATAATCTTGATTAATTTAATCATAAGGATTCTTGATTTTAAGATTAGTTCAAAGTAATTTTTTATGTTCATGAAAATCATAATATTAATATAAATCATGCTTAAAACATTAATAATATATTGAAAAACATATTTCATAAACTTCAATCAATTAAAAACTTGAAATAGAAAATCGAGCCCTGAATATCTTGAAAGTAACTTTGAGCATGGAGATGGGTGGAGTCCACTATTAAATATCCTTCGTATCTTGGTATATAGTAATTCCCAAGGAAGATGGCCCTTGGAGTTGAACTTTGGAGGATGAGGAACCCTAGAGCTTCTATGCTTGGTTTTCTTTTGTATCTTTTGACATTGATAATAATGAGAAATAATGAATTTTCTCTAAGTGTTTTGACTTATATAGGAGCCCTAGGGAGCTTAAAACAACATAGTTTGTAGTGCTAGAAGTTGAGAATTTACCCAAGCCATATGAATAATGTATAGGAAATTTGGAACTTTTTCCTACGCAAAATAGCCTCGCGACGCTCCCCTTTCCCTCTACAAAACAATGATCTCTGGGAATTGCTCTGCAATGCTAGACTTAGTAAAATACTCATAACTTTTTACTTGGACCTCGAATTGACATACGGTTTATTATGTTGGGTACTAAACTATGAGACCTTTCTTTGGATGGTTATGGGTCACACAAATCCTAAAATATTTGGAGATATGATCACTTAAAGTTGATCCATGCATGAACAAGCATAAAAACTATGTCGGTAGAAAAACCTTGAGCTTGACTTTTCCCTAGGAGTTCCTTATGACTTTGAATCATATAAAACACTAGTCCATTACTTTAGAAGTAATTTTATCGCCTATGAACAAGTAAGAACTCACAAGGGTCAATCCTAACCACGTACATATAGTGGTTCAAATTCTATTTCAAAATTTTGGGGCATTACATTATCTCCCCCTTAGGATCATTTGTTCTTGAATGAAGGGTAAAGATGGGACATGCATAAGACTAGAAGTTGAGACTGAATACATAGTCTGGAACTTAACTAAAAAAAGATATTAATTTAGGACTAAAGCTGAACTTGACTGAATATGAGTGTCATAACACAAACATAGACATGAGAAATATGATAAGGCTGACTGACTAGATATTGATCCTATACATGACACTGACCGAGATGAACTGGACATGGACATGATGCTAACTAATCTAACTAAATTAGAGATGACTGAATGACTCTGGAATGAATGCATAAACTAAGACTTACGAAAAATTATGATGGAACATGGTACTATATGAGGAATTTGCTCAACTATGAAGTGTTGCATAAGTATGAGGCATAAATACAATGGGATGATATAACTAGGAAAAATTAATTGGGCTAAGAATCATCTAAACATATTGTCTTAGCATGTCTAGGGCTATAGTTTTCAACTGAGTTGTACAATTGTAAAGGACTTTATTTGGCTATGAAGGAATGCATGAGAACGAGAGTTGAAAGAGGAAGACGCTAGCATGGATATCCTTAAGTAATTTGATCATATAATCTATTTCATAAGGCAGAATTACCTTAGATATCTTCCTCGTAAGGAAATTCGTTATACTTTAAGGGAAATGATCGAGAGTACGAGTCATAAGGGCATTCTCAGTAAGAAGTACTAGCACAGTTTGGATATCTTAGATATTTGATTTGGGTTCATACGCACGAAAAGCATGGACTTGTACATAAGCCTCGTCAAATCTAAATTTATCTAAAATGAAACAAAAGCGTAAAGGGTATAACTGAGAGGAAAACTTAGTTACCTCGCACTGTCTCTGAGCTAAAGAGGAGTAGATGTGGGTGCTAAAGGGGAGTAGATGTGGGTGCTTAGCTATTCCGCAAATGAAGTATATGACTGGATAGAAAGATAGAACTACTAATCATGAAAATAATTTATGAAACTGGGTATCTATCATGGCTGGAACTAGTTTGTATATGTGTAAGAACCAACTAGAATATATAAAGCATGATTGCGAATTTTATTGAATAGGCATGGACTTGAATTTCTGGGGAGTAAAACTAAGAGAATATAAGAGAAATTACTGAGTCTGTCTATTTGATTTCTGTTCTAACTTTTTGGCCTATAAGAAATTGATTCATACTAAGAATTTAGGACTCAACTGAAGCATTTGGGCTGGACCTATGTAACATAGAACATGAGAAATCTATAGGACTACTATGCCTTAAGTAATATAACTGCTAATTTTCAAGCCTAACAATACTTCCTAAACATGCTTCTTCTCCTGAAACACAATTCATTAGCAGCGACATCAAATTCTCTTGAGGGTACACTATTTAAGGTTGATTAAATGCTAAGTGCAGCTATAAGACTTATTCTATTCAAGCCTAACCTGGAGGTACAAGGTACTATCTGTAATGTAATCATGCTAGTCTAAGCCATTAATTTCATATTCCATATCTACATGAATATTACTTCTTATCGCTCAGATTAATCAATCTCTAGCTCCAATTAAGGAGCCACTAGCCACATAATTCAATTTTTTCACACATTTACCAACTTGATGTTCAAGCTTATACTATGCTCTATTACTGGCTTTCTTGAAGAAAAATATGCCTAGGGATTTTCTTACACCACTGAAATTACTAATCACATCTACTCATTATATATCACGAAACATACCCATACTTCATCCAAACTTAATACTTAGGTGACATAAGCACACTAGAGATACTTTCTAACTGAATATCCACTGCTTTCCATCATAGATATTTCACCTATCTCCTTTCACTATAATCTTCCACCTTATACATGTAATTAATAAAGGAAATAACGTATGAGAATAAATTGTAGAAGTCATGCATAGAAGCCTAACTCGGAACCTTAAACATGGAATTTGAACTGAACATCATTAGCAAATGAAGTACTATTCAATCTAGATCGATTCTTATTGAAACCTTGGAACTCAAGTTGAGGGTTTGAGAATTATAGAATAATTGGCATAAGTACTTCATATGTTGAACACATGATGCTTGAAGAGAGGGCTTGTTCTGAGCATGATCACAACATAACAGTCCCTTAGCATCATAGTTGAATGTACATAGAGATTAGAGTAGAGAAAATCATAAGAATGCCTATTTAAGAGGATTTTAATCTAAGCTTATACATGGCATGACATGGTTCCATTAGTCACTTAGGGTCATAAGGTCTGAGTCTACAGGACTTGACTTATTAAGAGACGTGAATATGAATATCACATAGTTGAATGTTTAGGCACGAAAGGATTAGAATATTGAAGTCATGGAACGGGTTATAAAGCTGAAATATCATATAAGATGGATTTATGGATCCCAATGAGAACTTTATAACTGATTATCATGATCTAATTGTATTTCTATATCATGAGTAAGATTGTATAACTGAGGTATATTTTAAGCTAAATATTTAGATCATACTGAAAGCTTTATAAACAATTTTATGAGTTAGTTGAATGACTGAGTCAAGAGTAGGACTAGAATCGATGTCTGGAATGATTGTCCTTAAAATTCTAGGAATTGAACATGAATGAAGATTTGCATAAGGTGCACAAACCATAGACATGAACATGGAAAGAATACATAGGTCAGGAATAAAGTATTATCTATAGTTGAAGCACGGGGAGTACAATGGAGTAAGAATAGATCACTGTCTAACCATAACTTTATACTGAGACTGCATGCTAGTTAAGTCACAAGACCCAACTTGGTCAAAAACTTACCATCTCCCCCTTTAGGTCGAAAATAAAAATTCTAAGCCTGAGGACTTCTTACCGAAATAACTCTTAACTTCCCATTTTCTTTCCTCTACGGCTATCACAAAAAAATTAATACTTTATCTAGTTTACAAACATAATGTACCTAATTCTCAATCTACCCATAAATTTTCATTCCTCTCACTATGTTGATTATTTGAAATTAAAGCCTATTATTCATTACTAACACAGGTAGCACACAAATTTTTGTTACTATTTAGGATTAAGGATGCTAGATCATAAATCGAGGCAATACTCGTCCTCTGAGAGTCAATAACAAAATAGCTAAACTCACTGAAATACTTTTATCTGGTCATAACTTACACAAAACCTTACTACACTTTGTCTATCTTTTTCAACTCATCTAGTTAACTAGATTCATAACAAACTGGATTCATAACCTCATCGATACTATAGGATCCCCTTCAAAGACATAATGCATATCCTAAGTTTATTTATTCTTGACTGCTTTACTTCTTGCTCGTGTTCTATACCTGATTTACCTGACACAATGACTTGATATCTATATACCATCACAAAATATGTATTGCACCATTCTGATTCTACCCGAGTCAAAATTTAAGGATTTATCATTCTATTACTTACTTAATAAACATCTGAATGCCCACTTTTACTTTCTAAACTTCTGACATCATATGTCTAATTCTAAGATCATTCTACCTCGTAAGATTCTAGATCACGCTGTTCTAAAACATTCTTCTCACTAAAGGCATAGTCTACACTAATAATCAAGAAGGGGCCTGAGGAAATATAATACAATACCTTGGATCAACAACACGATTCATGACAGCAAGAATACAATTTTTCAAAATAAAAGACTTAACCTCACTAGTGGCCAAATCTCAAAATTTGGTGAGAAATTTAACTCGTTGATGGCTCTATTTATAAGAACCACATTGAAGGAAAATTTGAACTAGACTGCTTCTACCACCTCGGATATGAGGTTGGCTTGAAGAGCCGAAGCAACACATGAATCCATATAACTTTCCTAGAGGACTTCTCCACTATACGAACTAGAGTAAGAAAGAATGAGAAAATTTTCTTAAATGTCCGCAATCACTTGTTTATAGAGGTGGAGGCCTCACAACTATATTCCTACTGACATGGATTCATACACCCTAGGACACATGAACTTTGGGCTCCGATACCAAGTTATCAATCCTCAAGGCTACCCCCTGGATGTAACCGGTGCTCAAAGCCATTTCTAACTTAAGCAAGACTCTTAACATAAATCGTAAGTATGAGACATAAAAAATAAACTAGAGATACAATTTATAATACAGAAGCTGGATAAAGAACTGGAACTTTTTATAGGATTGAAATAAGATACAGTATATCAATTTTTAGTCTGATACAAAAGTTATGTAAAATAGACTATTTGAGTTTACTAACGGACTGACTGTCTATTGGTGAAGCCTCTACTGAATAATGACAAGTGTTAGTAACACGACCCAACTAACTATAGACACTGAAACTAAATGACAAAAAGAAAATATACAAAATCTGAATAATCAACTAACCTTTGAAATATAAAGACTCACTTACAACTGGCTAGAGTCTGTTGGTCATAAGACTGGGAGCATACCTGAAATTTACATGTCTAGAGCATTTAGGTAGGTGCAATTAGTACATTGAAAATACTGGTACACAGGTAAGTATATGTCAAATAATAATAAATGCACACACCCACACCCACACACACATATATATATATATATATAAGTTGTGAGCAGGTGGGACTCGGACTAAAAGCTGAAAATATGTAAAGTATCATAAAAAGTTGTAATACGAGTCATGAAACCATGAAAACTGAAAACAAGCTAAAATACCTTGAGACTGAAATCATGCTGGGATATAATGAAAACTAGAACATCACAATAAAGTAGACACTCAAACTATAAGGAACCATGTAGTAGTTATGATAAGTTATTAACAATTCAAAAGGAAAAACTATGGAGTTTCTTATAACCGACATATGTCATGTGAGCGCATGACATCCAACGTTTAATCCCTGTGCTAGTTAGTTTCCTTATACTTTGTTAAAGGTATAAGGTTACATGTACATGAAATGATTGATCATAAATTCCACTATAAATACCCACTCAGACTATGCCATTGGGGTAATATGTATGACCTATGCGGGTAACATAGTTGGAGAAATAATCCTCTTGGTTCTAAATACTTTTACCAAATAAGACATGCATGTATATTTAAGCTCATAATAATGTAAAACATAGGTCATATAGTAATCAACTAAGCTCCTTGATATTTTTTACTGTTAGTGTTCATGTGACTCACAAATTATAAAAATTTAAAATATATATGTCATGCCATGATCTTGTAAATTATTGACATTTGAAATATAACATGAATCATGTAACTTGAGCAATTTAATCATGAGGGTTCTTGATTTTAAGGTTAGTTCAGGAAAACTTGTTCATGTTTTATGAAAATCATAATAGTCATGTAAATCATGTTTAAAATATTGAAAGTATATTAAAAAACACAATTTATAAACTTGAATAAATTAAAAACTTGAAATAACAAATCCAGCCCTAAACACATGAAATTTAATATATCTGGAAGTAATTTGTGTATAAAGACAGAAGAAGTCCACCATTAAATAACCTATGTACCTTGATAGGGAGTAATTCCCAAGGAAGATGACCCTTGGAGTTGAACTTTAGCGGATGAGGAACCCTAATTTAAGAGAACTTGAAAAGCTTCTAAGCTTGGTTTTCTTTCTATCATCTGACTTTGATAGTAACGAGAATTGATGAATTTTTCTAAGTGTTTTGACTTATGTAAGGACCTTAGGGAGCTTAAAACAATGTAGTTTTGAGTGCTAGAAGTTGGAAACTTATCCAAAAGCCCTTAGAAATAACGTATAAGAAAGTTGAAATTTTTTTCAACGTGAAATAGCCTTGCGATGCAGTTAATTCCATGGGAATAAGCCTCACGATGCACCCCGTTTCCTCCAGCAAAACAGTAAGCTATGGGAATTGCTCTACAACACGAGTCTTAGTAAAATGCCCATAACATTTTACTCAAACCTCGGGCTGACATACGATTTCTTGCATTTGAAACTTGACTCAGATACTTTTTTTGGATAGGTTATAGGTTACATAACTCCTCATAGATTAGGAGATATGATCGTTTGAAGTTGACCCATGCACGAAACGATACGAAAACTAGGCGGTAGAAAAGTCTTGAACTTAAATTTGCGTTGGGAGTTCCTAATGACCTTGACTTAAAGGTTATGAGATATTACCTTAATATTATAACTATTAATTTTATTTAAGCTACTACACATGCCGTGTTGGAGTACTCTTAAGTTAATAACATCATAATTATACAGCTAAAAATGGTTATAAAATTTTTTCACAAATATGTGGTGGAATACGACTTTTTTTTATTTTTTTAATATTTATTTTTAGCCAAATTAAATAATAATTTTATTTACATTTATTCAAATTAAATAATTTTTTGGCCATGGGGTGGCCCTAACTTGATCTTAATCAAGCCTCAAGGGTCAAGGGCTTACTTGGGTCGGGCTTATAAACCTCGATATTAAATGAGTTTGAAATTTTTTATTCCAACCCTACTTTAATAACCAGTTGAATTGGATCGGCCCCATGGGCCATATCCATTTTATCGGCTATAACATTGAGTTTGTCGGCCATTTGCACATTTCCCTCTATTTTATAGTGATCTTTAAATTTTGCACATTAGAACAAATAATATTTATGAGATATAAAATATATTTTATATTATAATATTTAATTAGTTATATTTATGTCTTTGAAAAACGCGTGTTTTGCTAAATATAACTTCGATTATTAAAGACAATTAAAAATTAACTCGTTTGAAGATTAAGAATTAGTGACAAACCGTGCCATTAATGGCAAGGTTCATTTCCTTTTGACTCGTTAATCATCATGAAAACGATTTAAAAAAGTTTTTGACACATGACCATCAATGCAATCTAACTTCTGTGTGTTATTAACTTATTATTGTAACACAAAACAAATAAAAGTAATGAAGGAAGATCGATATCACTAGTAATCATGACATATGGATATAAAATACATCAGCAGGAAAGCCTCGTTTTGTGAGACCATGCTTCCTATTTTTAAAATGATAAGGTATGATTTGGTCATGAGTACTTCTATTAGTCACATCATCAACAAGTTTAATCGTGAGAAAATATATGTTAGAGTTTGATTTTTCAGATGATTTTTTTATTTTTTTATTTATTGAAGAAAATCATATTAAAAGATAAAATATTAAACTAATAATTATTAATTGAATTATGAATAATCTTATGCTAAATAAATAGGAAAATACTATATGCTTTTATTTGTCTCATAGCCGTAGCTTACTCAACCTTAGCTTCTAGGTGATGTGCACCTTATGACATTCTAGTTTAATTCTTTTCGTTAAATCTAAAATATTGTATTTTTACTCATATTTGAATCCCAAAACTTTTTTTTTTTATGTCTAAGTATCTATACTTAACTAATGAATGTAAGATATATTTTTAGTTCACAAATTACTACTTACTATTATTAACTGACATAATTTTTATTTATATTGTTAGTTAACTAAAACTAAAATAGTTGATTAATCAAATGTAAGCACCTGAATAATGGAATACAATTATATTTATCAGACAATCAATCTATTCCCTATTTTATGAAATTGAAGTGAATTAACTTCTCCTTATCTGATAGGCGATAATATGAAGGAAAAAAGAAAAGCAAATTCAAGAGGATGATAGGCCTCTAACTGTCTCACATAATTTAAGTATGTAATCAGTAATTTTACCATATATAGTTTAGATGCGTTTCTATGTTTAATTCCTAAATTCACCACATAAAATCTGTATATTATATTATATTATATTATATTATATTATATTATATTATATTATATTTTATTATATTATATT
>JBDJHY010179442.1:0-12121 GCA_039654485.1 Withania somnifera
TGCATGCATGACACGAGAGGTGGGGCGTATGGCTCCGATGAGAGTGCTTTGGGGCTGGGTAGTATCATCACCTGATTTTGATCCATGATAGCTAGAAGATGATTTCGATAACAAAGCTTAATAGTGGCATAAAGAAATAAATAGAAATATTGTAATAATGATATAAGTAATTATCTTTTACTGTATTAGCCTCGACATTCTATGGAGCAGTCGGTAAAATTATTTTTACTTATTTTAGTCCAGAATTTACCTCCTAGCACTGCGAAATACCTTTTTGCTAATAAATGTTGGAATTTGTGACCGACTCCGTTTGGCATTGAGTACAGCGCTGGGACTTAAGTCCATCACCGTACGACAGTTAGTATAGCTTTTTGACACATATGGTATGTCTAGTTATGGAAACATGATGATACCTGATTTATTGAGGACTATTGGTGATACCCTATGATACACTGGCGTTAGACGCCTTAACTTGTTGAGAACAGCTAGCAGAAACTATTGATTTGAGGCACAAAATGCCAGCGGATACTATTGATATGAGGTACAAGATGCCAGGGAATACTATTATTATGAGGCACAAGATGCCAGATTATGATTTATTGTGGTTCTAAAATTTGGGAAGTCAGGTTCTGATGACGTTCATGTGTATATTTACTTTTCTGCACTTGTTTTCTTCAGTGTGCTCATAGGTCGGATGGGGAATCTATGGGTGAGTATGTTTCGGTGTACGTGCTTCCTTATGATGGACTTGTCAATGTTTAATTGCTTTATTTTAGTGTTCCTATTACAACTTGGTCTCCATAGTTGATTAGTCATTGCTTCATGTTATGTGGGATTTGTGCCTTACACTCTTATTCAGTCAATACTCTTTCACTTGAAGTTACTGGTATACCGTTCATGTTCTACTCCTATCTTTCTTGATTCCTATTTATTTCCTTATTATTCACATATATTGTGCAAGGATTCCGGGTACGTTTTCTTTCATTGCCTGAAAGCCTGTTGTGTGACTAACTAGCGATATCAGTCTATGGGATACTTGATTCTTATTTGAGTAGCTAGCTCCCCTTGTTGTACTATTTTCTTTTGTGACCCTTTTCTTGTACTCTGTTATTTACTGCTATTATTATTTCTATATGCTCAGTGGGCCCTCGAAGCCTATTGGGTACTGTTTCTTTGGCAACGTCTACTCATACTAAACTTGCACATGTGCAGACCTGAGTACATGCTCGTTCGTGATATATAGACAGTTGTTTGTTCCAATCGTATTTACTTCAGAGATTCTGGGTGAGCTTGGTGTCTGGCTTTTACCCGATTCCTTCGACTTTGGCATTTTATTTAATCTCTATGTATTTCAGAGACACAGTTGTATTACACCTCTTTCAGATTTATTATTTCTGTACCTAGTGGTTCGTTTGACACTGAAATCGAATTTTGGGGTATTTATTAATTCTTAAACTTTCACATTTTACCTATCTTTTAATTGTTATACTTTTTTTATCCATGATTGATATAGTAGTCCTCCGCTTTGGCTTCGAAATACGGGGTTTGGTTCTTCTAATGGTGGTATAATAGGTGCCATTATGATACTCAAAATCAGGTCGTCACACAGGCCTATATATATCATTCTTGTTCAATTTTGTTGACAAATTTTAGAGTTTCTTCCTATTTCCCGAGCCAAATTAGAGTTTTAAGAGTTTTTCTTGAGTTTTTACTCTGTAGAATCATATCCAGGAGATTCTATGATCGTTTCTACCTGGTAATCCTTTATTTTTTCTATTGTAATAATGTTTACTTGTTGTATAAAGATTTCCAGTCTTATAGGTTCATACTCTAACATGAATTTAAGTCTAATTTTAGTTCAAAAGTTGACCCTGAAAATTTATATAGCAATATGCGTCTTGTTTTATTCGTATTAACACGTGGTTTACGTTTTTCCTAGCCTCGCATGATTCGGAGCTATGTATGTGATGTTGAGTATTTGGGGCACATATTTCGAGGATATCGATAGAATCTAGGTAGTCTACGATCAACTTTCTTCAGACTGGGTATTAGTATAGTGTATGTAAAGTAAACCACCAACTCAGTGTTGGAATGATTAGTTGGGCTCCGATATGCTTATTCTTCCTGCCTATGGCTATTTAGCTAGCTCGTTTCTTACCTACTTACCCTCGGTCTATTTTTCCCTACCATTATGTCTCACGCAACTCTAAACTGTAGTGTGGTTGGTGAAGAAGTAACACCTTTGATGTGTATTTTTATACACCGACTCTAGACTGTATTATGATCGGGGGAGGAGTAACACCTTTGATGCATATTTTTATATGCCGTCTCTAAACTGTAGTGAGGTCGGGAGAGCGGACAATATAGGGATTAGAGCTTAACAGTTATCCCCTGATTTAGATTAGTGGCTTTAGAGCCGATTTAGATATGCTAATTTGTTGTGCTAAGTGATTAGAGTAGGAATGGTCCTTCCATGCCTGGATAACTGGTTACTGTTCTGTTGTATGGTTAATGTCCCTTTTCATGATATTGCTCCCTAATCCAGTACAAGCCCGAGAGTGAATATATTAGACTGAGTTATAGTAGTTCCATGTTTTTCTTCCTCATAAGGGTGTGTACTTGGCCCTTAACGGTTGCTCTTAGGACATCGGTGGTATCGGAGATGCGAGTACTCGAGGTTTGGGACCAGGACTAGGGTTGGGAAAGGATTGTATCTTGTGAGTTGGGGCCTGGCAGTTATCCTAGGGAAATTAGTTTGCAGTCTTAGCCCACTCTAGCCTATTGGTTTATTTTGTATAGCGAGCATGCATTGTACATTTAAATGATGACTTAGCTTTGACAGAATAAAACTGCAAACTGGTTTCATATATACTTATATCTTCGAAAACTATGCTCATGAGCAGTAAGGAGTTATTTACCACCTTATCTAGAGACTATTTTTCGTATTGACTGTGATCTTTGAGCGTGCTTACAAGGCAGAAGTTGGATCGGTTTGGGATTGGGGATTTTTGCCAGTACGGCTGCACTTCATTTTTCTACTGAGATATGTTATATGGGCTGAGTCTGATTTTTTTACTTTTGGCTTTGATGACTAAGGAATTGGATGCCTTTTTATGGGGATTTTGTATGTGGGATTAGATCTTTCCACGAACCCTCCAACCTACTGGGTAGGTTGGGGAATTATATGGGATAGCTTCCATGGGTCTACTCTTGATAGAGTCATGTACTAGGAAGGGTGCGTACGAGCACTTATTTACTATTCAAGCACCCATTTGCATTTTAGCACTATGCATCATTTTGTACCCTTTGGGACTTAAGGGGGAAATTCCTGTTGGGTTACTTGGTCTTCTTAGAGTACCTACCGATAGAATGGGGTACATCCAGGTTTGTTTGCTAGTAGACTTTACTTGTTCTCTTCTTTTTCTGGTTAGTACTATTTATGCACTTGTTGTGTTTGCTATTAGCTTAGCTGGTTGAGGGTTTTGTGGTCTCTTGTTGGTATTTCCTTGTGTTGATTATGTTGGAGCTCTAGTATGTGTCACATTTGATCATGATCTGTTTGTGGCCTAAGTATATGTGTTATGCCTTGTTAATGCCTTTCTTTCATACTTATTAGTTGATATTACAAACACTGATAGTTGATCCTCCACTATACTTACTAGTTATTCCCATAGTTACTCTCCTTGATTGTACACTACATGCCACTGCCTTATTTGCTTGATCGTTCTTTACCTTGCCTATGCTTACTTTTCCCCCGTCGACCTATGATTCCTACTGGGTATCCATTATTTTTTGTACTCATGCTATACTTTTGAATCTTCTCCCTGATTCTGGTCATAGTACGTGTCACAGGACAAACGCAATCTTGCAATTTTATCTTGGTGTTGCTCAGGGGATATGGTGAGCAGTTGGCATTCACACTGGCCGATCCTCCTTCTCTACATCTGTCCCACTTGGTTTTTAGATAGCCATGTTTTTATTTTTGTCCCATGTTGGGTTGTATTTGTATACCTTAGTGTATATATAGATGCTCTACAACCACGATACTAGGTTCTAGGAAGTCATATTTAGTTATGTATGTAGTGTTCTATTTCTATTTCATCTCATCATCTCCTTCTTCTTTTCTTTTGGGTTCTTTGTATTGGCCCACCATTTTTGCTCTAGGCCAGAGTTAGGATTGTCTGCAGGTGAGATGTAGACACTAGCACAACTCGATTTTTGGGTTGTAATAGATAACCTCCGACTCGACCCTCCTTCTTTTTTAAATGTAAAATCCAAAATTATTTTCCATTTTTCCCGTTCGCCTTTGTGCTGCATCATGAACCCTAAAATCCGTTCTCACTTTGCCTAAAATATTCCTCGAAGCTTATGGATGTTTCTCGATGGTTTTCCTGGTTGTAATTTTGTTCCATCGTGGCACAACGATAGCCACACGTCCTGGTACATTTGTACCTTCATCATTATCGTTGGGAGAGCATGATTCTCCATCGTGTGGTTCTTGAGATTTTTCCCTTTTTGGTATGATTTATGTGTTTCTATGAGCAAGTGATTGGCTTGTGATTATTATTTCCCTAGCCCTACTCAAATTTTGAAATACAAAATCCTTTAAGGTTTGAGAGCTTTTCAAATTCAAATTGAGGGCAGAGACTGGGTTTTTTCTTGTTTCTCCCCCTTTTTGGGTTCTTCCTGGGAAGAAATTTTTTTCTCTTTATATAATCTCTCTCCCCTTTCCCTTTTAGGTAATGTATTTTGTGTGTATTTTGAGTGTGAGGAAGAGTAAGCAATAACAGTAATTAAGTCTAGACTTGAGCGTTCTCAGAATCCCTTAGTCGTTTATTTTGGTTATAAAAACAGTCTCTAATTTTGAGAGTAATATTGAGATTATGATGGTTTAGAAATTGTTAGGCTTATTTAGTGTTGATCACTAGCTTCCTGCAGTTTTTTAGGGTTAATTTATCTTGCATTCTGAGCTTAAGAGTTCTAGGCTGAGGTGAAAAAGCGAGTGAGCCTCGACCCTTTTGAGTATTTCTCTAAAGGAGCTTTACTTGTACTCATTAAAGAGGGTCTTGTAGGGTAAAGATTTTAGCTGGTTTCTGAGTATTTTTCAGGTTTAAATTCCGGTCCATAGCTTGATTCCTGCACTCCAAAAGGTGAACTACTAATCCTTTTATACTTTAATGGTCATTTAGCTCATTATTTGGCATTATATTGAAACAATGTGGCAATTAGGTTTGCCTACAATAATTGAGGATTTGATTTGTTTTTAAATGTGGCCTACTTTGATTTAATAGTAAAATTTACCTACAAAAGGCATAGAAGGATGGTTTGATATGTATTAGTCACGATGGTATTACTGCATGTTGTGACGTGTTACTACTATTTAGTGAGTCTCTTTATGATCCTTTGAGATAATTTAGTTATTTTTTGCTTGACTATAACTGTTGTCCATCTAACTGCCTCATATCCGGTCTCTAACTTTGTGTTACTGTGGCATATTATTCAGTCTAAGTCTCTTTATTGCTTTATTCCACTTTTAGAGTCTTATATTGTCATAGTAGAGGATGATGTCTTGAGTTTCAAATAATAAGGTTCTCCATATTCTACTTTTCAAGGTCTCTTTTCATTAAAAATATGTTTTCTTTTTTTCTTTAAATGACAAGTAGAATATCCAAGGAAGGCAATTCCAAGACACTTGTTTCCCTTGTTTCAAGTTGGCTTTTATGTGTCCATCTTGACAACTATGTCATTCACCCTCACCTCCCTCAATATCTTATTTTAAAGTTGTTCCTTATTTGTTTGGTGTAAGGAATGTTTCGTAAGAGTCTCGTTGGTTTCAAATATTTTGACTCTACTCATGAGGCAGTCTGTGATAAGCCTTAATGATATTATGTTTTTCTAAATCTTATGTCTCATGAGGATGCCTAGGGTGAGGTGTATGATTTAGTATGAGGGCTAAGTCACCACCTAGGAAGACATGGGGGCATTTAATGCCTCCAAAAGGTTTCAAACTACTTTTCTTTCAAACGAATGTCTTTTGTCATGGGTTGAGGTACTTGCTAGTTTTATTATCTATTTTGTTGCATATTTAAGTCTAGAACTTGTTCCTTTTTTATAAAAGAGCTTATTTTGCTAAAAGAAAGTTATTCATTAATTGTTTAATTACGTTCCAGTTAAAAGTTTGTTAATGTAGTAATAGCTTATGAATGGTTCTCTCGAAGGTTGTAAGGTAAATATGACAGCCCTATCCTGTTATTTAAGTGATTCTACAGTTTATGCAAATAAATATGTGCATATCCATTTTAAAGAATGTATGATTGACTTATCTATTTTATTTGACTTCATTCTGTCCCTGGATAATGTAATACATTGATAATACCATATTAGGTTAGCTTTAGATAATAAGTTATGTGACTGAACATATATTAGTACTGATAGCATATTTTCTAATATACTTACTTTTACATGCACTAGTTGACCCTTATTTGGTTCTACATACCTCCTAAGTGGTATTTAACCTTGAAAGTCTCTTATTAATGTTATGCTAACATTTGAGATGGCTTAGTTATAATCCTTACTTTATGACGTTTTTTTGTTAACCAAATTCTCAATTTGGTGTTTGGAATTTATTGAAAAAAGCTTAATGATAACTAACTTACTTATGTTTAACCCATCCCAAACCCCCCACCTCATGACTTTAATAATTGTGCATGACTAAATGTGACTAATCTTGCTCTTATGTGTTCCATACTGTTAGCTGAACAATTATAATCCTTTGTTGTCTAACTGGGCATGGTCACCTTTGCCATATAATATAATCTTACTATGTCATATTGACTAAACCTATGTACGGATTATGTGTTACATGCCTACATTTGGTCATCGGTAAATTAAAATATATTTACTTGTTGCCATATAGATGAAGCATGCCTTTACATGTCTGTCTGCTCCAAATGGCTTTGTACATAATCTTTATTATGATGTGATGAACATCAAATTATATGTTATGTAGTCTCTTATAGATGTGTCAAGCGCATATATAATCTACATACCTATTTACACCCACTCAAGTTTGACTAAATTAGATTAACCTCTACAAGACTTCACGTTTCATCTTTTTAAATAAATCAATGTCATAACAAGGAAACCACAATACGATTTCATCCCAACACAATATAGCAGCTCAAACCATTATCACAAGGTAGTTCTCAATCACAATTAAGTCATTTCAACTCAATTACAAGAAATAATATTCAATAATAAGCCAAGAAATCACATTATCAATTAGTATCTTATTTTAAGCCCGACATATTTGACAGAGACCCAAGTGGATCTCATTATTTAACCCAGACGGGCATCCTTAATATGCCTATTACGCTTAATCACAAGTAGTAAAACAATTATCAATCACTAGCATGTTATACAAAGACCAAACAACCTCAGCTTGCCTCAGAATCGAAGAATAAATCACGTGTGAGCCTTGCCCTTCAGTAGAGCCTTTAAATTAGCACAATCTAGTCACTAACACAAAAAATACAAAAAAAAAATACATTAATCACTGCCCACAAATCAAATATTTGAAGCTTCATCAAAATTTCACCCAGGTCCCAAGGTCAAAACCAAAATTTTATTGTGGAAATGTGTTATCTATTACTTAAAAAATCTAAATATGAAGTTAGAATAAAAACTCGATCCATTTCGTAAATCAAAACTCCAATATCTATTTTTCAGCTTAAAATTGAAAATAGTTCATTTTTAACTTTTAGATTCATGATTGGATGTAAAAATCATGTATAATTGATGGGTTATGATGAAAAATAATTAAAAAATAATACCCAAATAATTTAGAAAGGAACCATGTAATTCCCACTATACCCAACTCATTACCAATATTTAAGCTCAATCCCACCCATTTAGCATTTGAAAACTAAGACTAGTGAATTAATTATGATATAAAGGATGTTATTTTTAGAAAATTTCATGAAATAATCCATTTGAGAGGTTTTGATCTTACCTAATTTGAGGCTTTTAAACCCTTTGATGAAACCTTGCTTTAAGCCTTTTCCAAAATGTTTAGAGTACCTAAGATATGTCAAATATAGAATAGCTCAGCTGAAAACGCTTTTATAGTAGTTTAAAATTGTGTGAAATTTCAAAAATATCTTGATTCAACTATTTAAAAATTCTAAGGTTAGGTTCCACGAGCCACTCCACGAATCGTGGAACCACTCCACAAACTGTGGAGCGAGCCATGGAACTCATCCTTCTAACACAGTGACCCAAGTAGGTTTCATAGACCCTTTCATAGATCGTGGATCCATTCCACGGACCGTGAAAGATTTCGTGAAACCTTTTCAGTGTACAAGTAAACTTCCCCCCATTTTTCCATGATAAATTCCACGGCTCATGGATCACTTTCACGAGAAGTGTTCACCTAGATAGGAACATCAACACAGAACACACTTAAAGACTTTTGCACCGAATGAACCCTTGGTATTTTTTTAAAGTACCATGCAAATAAACCATATATGTAAACCTACTAAATTTGACTCTTCAGACTCAATGGAACCATTAGATT
Source organism: Withania somnifera (assembly GCA_039654485.1). Taxonomy (NCBI): domain Eukaryota; kingdom Viridiplantae; phylum Streptophyta; class Magnoliopsida; order Solanales; family Solanaceae; genus Withania; species Withania somnifera. The sequence goes on from JBDJHY010179442.1 coordinate 8,576, forward strand.
TTAAATACGAGCACTCTAATTTTAAACTTTTACAAAGTCAAACATTACTTTTAAAACCTTAACTTAATCTGTCAAACCCATAAAATCACAATAAAAGGGCCAAAATAACAATGGACAATCATTTTCTTTAGTAAAAATATTTTTATCATTTTTTTAAGGATTCAAAGGAGTTGCAATGGAGGATGAAGGGGTGTCGATGGAAGGGAAGGAGAAGATAAGGTGATCTAAACGAAAGGTGTTGATGATTCGTATTGTATTTTTGGAGGTTGTTTCCAATAAGAATATCCTTTGACAAAATCGTTTACAGATGTACTAAAATACACAACCTAGTATCGACCTCTTAGATGAGTTCAACATGTCAATGTCGATTTTCAGAGTTATACCTAGGTGTGCTCCTATAAGCTTTAAAATGGGAATATCGTAAAACTCTGTAGGTAAATCAGGTAGTCGAATCCAAAGATTGGTATAGTTAATGTGAGCTTTAGTAGGATTGTATTTTGATTCCCTTTTCTTACAGAGATGAATTAGCTCCTAGAAACCAAGGCCCATTATGAAGGACTTTGTCATAATTTTTCTTCTTTTTTTTTTTTCAGCTTGACTAGAAAATAATCTTCTCTTTAACCTCCAGATAAAGCTCTTCTAGAGAGATGTCAAAGATTTTTGAAGCAGTTTTGAAAGTGTAGATAGCCTATTTTTTTTCCTACTAAGTTAACAATTAAAGAAGTTTGACAAGGAGAATAAAGTCTTTGTTTGTCACTTGATGAGATGGGGATGAAATTCGGGTGGTTTGAGGGATTTTCATGTTCATCTTAAAGGTTTATATTTTTCAAACCTTGTGATATAAATTTTATACTAGTCTTTTCCATTTCTGAAGGGAGGGTATCAAAAAAAACTTACCTTAGGATTGCTAGAGTTGCAATTGTTTTGTGGTTTGTCATTGAGCCCAACTGTTTCTGCTTGTTAACACTTCTATGTAACAAGTCTGGTTCTTATTCCCTTATGTCTTGATCATTATTTTTTCATTTTTTAGGAAATTTTTTCTTTAGAAGTTCCAGAGAGAAGGGAGAGCCACTTCCTAAACTGTCGTGTCATTATAATTTTTTATCATTAAATGTGCAGCTTGATGCAACGATTAATATTGGAATATTTAGCATATATCTAGTTAATGTTAAAAGTATGGGATATTATTTTTTATTATTCTTCCACCAATCTTGCATGTTAACTTGATCTTAAATGGGTTTTGTAGCCTATATCAGATAATAATTAAGCTCATCTCCATTAACTCTCCTTTACCTAGGTTGCTGCAATCCAGACTAAAAATTTAAATTAGTCATAAGTAGGCATACCATATGCCTCTCTTGAAAGATGGTGGTGTGTCACACGAACCAGCTAAAGAAGTAGAATCAATCAGTTTGGCATTGTCAAATAAAGTAACATAGTGATTATATAATGATCGCATGTAAATATTCGCATTAATCATAGCCATATACAAATTAGGTTGTTTTGTATTTTGAATTTCTAAAGTGCTATAAATAATATGAATATTCATTAGAATAATTTATATCATAGAAGGATTTAAGTTAGCACCAACTACGTAATAAGAAGGAAGCGAAAAAATATTTTTAAAAATTTTCTATCATTTTAGTAATAGCATCGGTGTAATCTAATTTTTTATTATATTCACTTAGAAATAAAGAGAAGTCGACTATATACGCTAGATTACAAACAGTAGGAAAATAAGCACAAAAAATTTATTAGTAGCGGTGTAAAAGAACTTTAAAAAATAAACATGATCATTAATTTTTCTCCAATCAGAATTTTGTAACATATACTCAAAAAATTCTACTAAAAATTAGTTAAAAGTAGTAGTAACGAAAACTCTATAAGTATTGCAAGTATCTAAGAAATGACAAGTGAAATTTTACCAAATTGTTATTTCTTCGGCATTAATCTAGGTCTAAGTCCATTTTTCTTTTATATATATATATATATATATATATTTAAGTCTAATCTTTCTATTATTACCTTGAATATATTCAATTACATGGCTAATTTTTCAATAAAAGGCTCAAAGAAAGTAAGAACAAACTTTATAATTAAATTATATATATGAAAAGCACACCTAATGTGAAAAATATATTCTAACGATAGAGAAAGTGATATTGTTAATACATTAATAGCAACAGTGTTGTTAGATGCAATATTAAAAGACCTACATTAAATTTTTTGATCAAGACCATAATATTTTGCAACCTTTGAAATTGAAATAGAAATAAATTTTGCTTCATGTTTACGATCTTCATCATATTAAAATACTAAAATGTGTTTTTGCATGATACAATTCCTATCTATCTAATGGTAAGTAATTTCTAAATAATTATTTTTGTTAATGGTACGATCAAGATAAAAAATGAGAGAACTCTACCTGAAAGATTTGTTAATATCCAACATAAACAGTATGAATATTGTCCATGGAGTCTACAAACATCTGCTCGACAAAAACTCCTAAAAATACCCTGAAATATGAGATTATAAACAGACTGTATATGCTAAACAAAAGCTTTAAAAAATGAAAAAGGCAAACAACCTACAACTTTCATTTTCTCTAACTTCTTGTGTCCTTCATTTTATTATACGACCTAATTAATTTATCAGTCTTTGCGTGAATCTATATTGAGTTGGTACCCCCCCCCCCCAAATATCACTGTCATTCTTTGCTTGTTCCCAAAACTCGAAATGCTTAAGTTCCATGTCTTCTAAAATGATATGTCCCCCGCTTTTATTGCCCCCAGTCTTTTGCACATACTTCTCTAGGAAAATATTGTATTCAAATTTATTTATTTCTTTTATTAGACTGAATTTTTTAAACAAGACTAGTTTTTTTTCTCTAGACTTTGAAGCCCATAGAAGAAGATTTACCGATTGAGACTGAGCATTAGCTATGGGATCATTATTATTATTGTTATTATCATCACCATTTTCATTTTGTACTTCTACCTTTATTCCATTCTCTTCGTATATGTCATTTTTGAGCCTCAAAAAAATTCATATCGTGTGCATACAAGCTTATGTCCATTTCTCCTATGTCACTAGGTGGCAGAGGCATGCAACTATAATTTTATTACTAGCACTACTTCTATCAGAATTAGAATTTTTCTTACTACCACTACTATCTACGGGACACAATTTTTTAATATTTTACCTACTTAATTTCTAAATTTATCTATTTTATAAATTAAATTAGTAAATATAATAATATAAAAATAAATATTCAACAAATAATACACTAATTAAAAAAATTAAAAAGTAAAAGTAAAAGATGAAATGGTTATACAAAATTATCAAAGTAATTAATCACCTATAAATTAATTAATCGAACATTTGAAAGTTGAAAATTTATACTTGATCATTGATATTGTTAATACTTGTAAAATAATAAAGTAAAAGTTGATAAAAATTATAATAGTTTAAGAGAAAAATGAGAGACATTGAGAAAATTATTGTAAAAAAAATGATGAAACTAAACAAATATTTATAGGAGAAAAT
>JBDJHY010179450.1:0-12121 GCA_039654485.1 Withania somnifera
TTTAGTAAGTAACTTACAATTAGTAAAACAACTTACAAAAAAATATATAATAGATATAAAAAGTTATATAAACAAAAAAAATATACTCTTTATATAAATAAAAAATATACATTGTTAATATAAAAAAAATACAAAATTATATAAACAAAAAAAATATACTTTTTATATAAACTTATAAAGTTATAAAGCTTAGATGGTAAGAATTTATAAAGTTTAGTAAGATTATTTAAACTTTTTATACTAAACTTATTAAATTTAAAAAAATAAAAAGATAAAAAATATTATTTAAAAATTATAAACTAAACTTACAAGTTGAAAAATTATTAACTGATTTTTTTTTTATAAATTGTTCGTACAATAATTATAAATCTAAAAAAAATTTATTTTTTTATAAATCAAAATACGATACCATTTCGGCACCGATCCATCCCGATACGAACGGTCTCGATTCATTCCGGCCGATACCAATTTTGTCCACCCTTAGTGTGGAGTAACAAAGTAGGCCCGCCGAGATCCAGAGCTATAAGTTCGAAGGAATAATGCACTATCCACCGGAAGACAAAAATCTCGCCGCTTAGCAATTTCCTGAGAATTCGGGATTGTCTCCAACAGGCGAAATGTAAAAGTTTCTGCTATGCAGATAATGTTCATTATGAGGGCACGCACAAAATTTTACCTAGGGCTTGATAACAAATTTACCCCTTCTTCTCCTAATGACTTGTATAAGTATCTGATTTTTATGACAATAGCTCTTTTACCCTCTCAACTGTAACTCAAACTCTCAAGATCTAATAACAAGCAATTTAGCATCCAAAATATATTATTTGATCTCCTTGTTCTTGAACCACTAAAATAAACTCAATTATTATCCCAAGTCATCAGTTTAGGGGTAAGCATTTGAATACTTATTTCCAAATTTGTGATAATAAATTATTTTGAGGAGGATATGTCAAATATCAGCCTCAAGGAGCATTTTTCAATTCCCAATTGCAAGAAACCTCTCTTTATTTGCCAATGAAATTTAATGCTCGAGTTCTCCAATCCAAGTAGAGTAAATTGTAATAGTCCATGTCCCTATTTAGAAATAGATTATAGGATTAGGGTTAAAAACTGTTATCTTTTATCTTCGAGAGAAAAAAAATAAATAGCATTTGCGTTGAGAGAAAAAGAATATTATCTTGAATGAAAAAGAAAACTTTAGGATACACCCCCCCCCCTCCTCGCCCCTCCTAAAATATTTAAGCTAATCTTAGTTTGGCTTCAATAACAACAATATCACTGAGAATATTGAAGAATCCATGTAACACTTAGTGTAACAGCTTTTTATTTTCTTAAAATCCTCGAAGTTCGAATATAAAACAACCAAGCAGGGTAAAAAATATGATAAATAGATATATCCTCTATTTCATTTTGTTTAACACATTTTGACTTGACACAAAATTTAAAAAATAAGAAAAGATATTTTAAATGTGTGGTATAAAATAACTTATGGATATTTGTGTGACTACAAATCATTTCATTAAGGATAATACAGATATTTTAGAGTTATATTATTATGTGTTTTTTTTTAAAAAAAAAATTTAAAAAAATGTGTCAAACAGTGTATAATTTGTAGTAGTTTCTTATACATTATGTTTAACAGAAAAGTTCAAATGATATATAGTAAACTCCCTGAAAGAAAATGTGATAATTACTTAAAAGGGACAAACATTAAAAGTGCAAAATGTTGAAAGGCGGACTAGTAAACCTAATTTCAACAACAATAAAAGTCCTAATATTGGTTGACTAATTACATATAATACACTATTATAGAGGTCAATTTAACTTATTTTATATATTTTTTGAATTTTAAGTGGTATATCTTTTTTTAACTTGAGATGCATGTTATCATTTGATACATGTTGACAATACATTTATGAGATACATATGACTATGCAGGATACATGTTACTACGAAGAATATATGTGGCAACATGACACATAATGTATCTAAGATACATTTGTTAATAATAACGGCTAAAACACAAGGATACATTCATTAAAATTCCATCTAATAAGAAGAAGAATCAGAAACACAGATTTTATATGTATCTAACATATATATATCTCGTATTGATTATATGTATCTAATATATAATATATATCTAACATATATGTATCTCGCATTTTATATGTATCTGACACATATATATATCTTTATATATGCCCTCCTATTATGAGTTTACCAAGCAACAAATTGAAGGAGAATTAAACAACAATGAAAATTAATTGGCAACACCAAGCAACAAATTGAAGGAGAATTAACACAACAAAGAAAATTAATTGGCAACCAAACTAAACAGTGAATACCTTCTATTAGATGATCAAAAAAATCACCAAATCTATATGAATGACACAAAATAGAGAAATATATTAAGAACGATAAATATAAAAATTCAACATCCTTAATTACAAGACCTACTGAGCAATAATCCTATAAAATAGACCTCAAGGGGATGGATAACCTAGAGACCACACTTATCAAACAAAGAGGCAATATTAGCTTTTCCAAGCTCTCAAAATCTCACATAAGAGATGAATTCATACCAACATAATCTAAGCAAAGGAAAATCCTAAAGCAGTATTTATACTAAGCTAAGAAAAGAGAAAACTAGATTATTACAAGAATACACTTAATAAGACAATGGCCTTATTTGGTCTTTACTTAAATCATGAATTGAAGTGACACATGAGCGATAATCCAAATATGGAATTACTTTACTTTTAGCACAAATTGGTCCTCCTATTCTCTCCTTGAACTTTTCATGATCACCATGGCTTGTGTTCCCTTGGCTAGTCCTTGAAGTATAGAGCTAAGTCCATCCAATGCCATATCATCCTCACCTTCTTTAAAAGTACTCGTCCTCGAATCTAAAGAAAGCACAAACAATAAGAAACAACTAAAAATTCCTCAAGATTTGAGGGTTAGCACATGAGTTAGCTAAAATATCATTGTGCAAGAGAGGTGCAATATGAATATCATCATAGATAAAATGGTAATATAGAAAAGAAACAAAGTCACCATACTCATTGAAGGTTCTCCCACATGCAAAACCAGGATTAGGTATGAAAATTTTATCAAGCACTCTATCATAGGTCAACATATATGAAAACAGTATGAGACTTTTCAAGCAAGTGCAACCTTTTCCTTTCCTATGATTCAAGATCACATAAGATGCATATTCAAAACAAGCATGAATATCATCATAAGGAAAAAGGTATTGAGAAATTTACTACTCAAAATGATCTCATCCAAGGTGTCCTCAACATTATGAATCATACAATCAAGAATCAGAACACACAAAGAAGAAGAAGAAGTAAATGAAAAGCAAGCATATCCTTACTTTTTAACATGATTCTTTTTCCTAAGTGTAGTTTCATATTCAAGGAAGATATATCAAATTTAGGAGGATCTTCACAATGTACTGGTTTATTATAGATAGTATAGTCCTTAAGAATTACACCACTATCAAGTGTCTCACCATTAGGTTCCTACATTAGGAGTATCCTTATCAAACGCAAATAAAATAATGTACTTATAGAGAGAATGATCAACCTTACATTGTTCTTTATGAGCAAAATAAGTGATAGGATCCTCAATAAAAGGGATGCCCAAAATTCACTCTTATTAAATTGAAAAACTTTATCAACAACATCACTAAACTGAGGCTCATTAACATCTTTATAAAAATCCTTAATTAGTGGATTAAAATTAGGAACAATTTGATCATCACAAGATTATGCAGTATCATTCAAGTAATGAGTATTTATACCAGGTAGATACAAGTCTCCTTGCAAGAAGGATCAACGAGGTCATTCTTAGGATTAACTAGTGTATCCATTCTCTCAAATTTCTCATTATAAACACATGGTAAATAAGCATTAAGCTCACATACAAGCTATCATTAAAACTCTGTCCACTTGAAATGTTAAAAGTGTTGAGGTTAGCTATTATACCTTGAAGCTTTCAAGAAGGCTCTTCTTTACCTTAAGATTGATGAGGAATTTATTTTGGTTTCTCCTTGGGAAGTTGCTCCTCATGAACCTGTAAAATATAAGTAAGGATACTAGGAAAAATGCTAAACAATTGTTAGCTTGCAATAAGGATCCATGTTGACAAGTTCGACACATGCGTTTTCCTTGTTCCCATTCTTTACACCTTTTCTTGGCCCATCGATTAGACACAAATCCTTACTATTTGATTCTCCCTTTGCCCAATTAATAATTTATTTTCCTTCCTTCTCCATTTATTCTTTCTTAAATTCTTTCTAGATTTCTGTCATTTTGCTTATAATCCTCACTCACTTGAAAGGGTGTCAATGGTGAAAGACAAACTTGTATCCCTTAAGTATACAAAAGTACTTGTTGGACCTCTTATGATGTTTGACAACCCTTTCAATTTTCCAAGGTCTCCTAAGCAACATATGATATTTTGGCATGGACACTATATCACAAAGTACTTTGTTATTGTATTTGCTAATGCTAAACTTGATTACTTGTTCAGTTACCTTCATTTTTCTCCTTTCTTTAAACAATTGAAGTTTGTGGGGCTTAGAGTGCCTTTGTGTAGGTAGCTTCAACAATTCAACCAATCGACCACTCACTAGATTAGAACGACTCCTCATATGAATAACGAAGGAACCTATGGTTTCCATTATCTTGAACCTAGCATGAAAAAGGTTCGTTCTTTGATCAAATTCCTCTTGCACTAAGAGTCACATAAGGTATGAAGGCTCGAGTTCACCTCCAAATGTTCACCACTCCCCATTGACATAATAAATACACAAAACAAAACAAACAAATTGTTAAGGTTCAAGCATAACTTGACAAAGCGCTTAAGTAAACACACCTTTGATGTATCCTCTCAATTGGTGCAACCAATGCTGATACTTGTTTAACCTAGTATGTTGCAATGATCTCAATTACTACTCGAGGTACAAAGTGATTCTTGTCAGTGAAGATCAACGAATGAATCAAATAACTGAACTTAAATCAAGAATAAACAACAAAATTAAACTAGAAAAGAATAAGAAAATGGCAAGATGAAGGAAAAGGACACTAGCTCCAATAGTCAACGAAGTAGATAAATTACTAGTTGAGAATTAGCATTTTAAATCAAAAAATGAAACTAGAATTAAAAGAAAAGAAACTAAAGATTAGAGCCTTTAATTTGATCTTTGAAGAGTGTTTTGGGTCATAAAAGGGGGTGGAGGATCACAAAAATTGATAAAATAAGAGTGTATTGACTTTGCCAATAAACTGTCGATTTGTGGGACGCCAAATCCTTTTCTTATTTTCTGCCCATAAGGCTACCATAGGGGGTCATAGGTGGCAGACCTTCGGCCCTAGTGGTGTACTAAGTGTAGGGGTCACAGAGTTTCCATCTTCTTGGACTCTGTGGCCCTAAATTGTTACACCTTTGTGGACCCCACTTGTGTACTTTTATTCCTTAGTATGTGCCTTTTCAGGAAATATTCTTTCTTGGAATCACCAAAAATACTTCTAATTTTTTTTCTTTTGGGTCAAACACCCGTTTTTGGGTAAGTATTCCTTTGAAGATATGAATATTCTCAAGAACACCAAGAACAAGTGAAGAGCCAAAAATAGTAACCTCTTCAAATCCCGGATTCTGACGAAACTTAAGATCTATGCTCCTCTTGATATGAGAAACAAATTACTCAAATTTTGAATACAAAATCAAAATATTCAAAGAAATATCTCAAATTTGTTTTCAACCTTTAGCTCTTTCAACCAAACAATGGAGATTTAATGCCCTATCTTAAATCAAGCTCAAATTTAATTCTAGACTAGATTTGTATTAGAGAAACAAACCTAATACTAGAAAATCAACAAGACACCAATTCATATACCAGTATATTTTTTTTTATATTTTTATATTTTTCTCTTTTTTGTGTGATAACAAGCCTAAGATTGAAATCGTAGAAAAAATTCCAAGTACAGCTATGATACCAGATGATATGACTCTCAATACAAAGATGCGGAAGCAAAACAAGATAAAAATAAAAGGATATATGAGATATGTGATTTTTAAAACAAGAAGAAATATTAATAGGAAAACTTAGCTATTATATGAGTTAAACCCTCCTATTATGAGTTCAACAAGCCACAATTCGAAAGGCGAATTCATACTATAATGAAAATTAATAGACAACCAAAACTATAAAGTGAGGGCTTCTTATTAAATGGTTAAAAGAAGAACCAAACCTATATGAAAGACATAAAATACAGAAATGGATTAAGAACAACGAATATAAAGATTCAAAACCTCTAATCACAAGACATACTAAGAACCAATCCTATCAAGTGAACCTCAAAGGGATGGATACCCTAACAACCACACTTATCAAATAAAGATGTAACATTACCTTTGCCAACCTCTCACAATTTCACATAAGAGATGTTCCAAATACATATCAACATAATCTAAGGAAAAGAAAATCCTAAAACTTATTTGTACTAAGCTAAGAAAAGAGAAAATTAGCTTATTACAAGAATACCTTTAATGAGACAAGAATCTTTACTTAAATTATGAATTTAGGAATTCATGATTAATCTCTCTTCATTCTACTCTTTTCATACAAGAGATTATCTAAATGTGGAATTTCTTCACTTTTAGCACAAGTTAGTTCTCTCAAGCTTTCATTGAGCTCTTCATGGTCACAATGACTTGGTTTCCTATGGATAATCCTTGAAGCATAGAGCTAGACCCATCCAGTATCATACCAATCTATATTAGATTAAAATTATATTTAAAATAGTAGTGGTAATTAGTTTTCTTGTATTGGGTTTTTAGGAATGGTCAAGCTTCTTTTAGTACGATTCTTGGATTTTGTTTCCATGTTGCATTAAAATCATAGATTACCATGTAATCCTGTGTGGTCTTAATTGATTCTGGAATATAGATGGAGGGATTATAAGAATGTCCATGAGTTCCGGACATCGATGAATGGATATGATTACTGTAGTGACAACGAACCAATGCAAAAACAACATGACTTATAATGATATATTATTTGTGGTTTTACACGACATCAACATGAAAATTGGTTTTTACTGTTTTATGACTAAGATCCATCATCGTTGATTTAGAAACTTGCATGGTCTTGTGGGCTTATTTCTAGTATTTTGAGATTAAAATGAGTATAAAATAATGATTTTATCAATTTTTGATGATAAAAGGTTATAAAAGGATTTATCTACTATTTTTGAAATAGTACTAGACTCAATGAAAGTTGAGTGCTAGACATTGATATTTATATGGATCTTCAACTCAATGAAGGCTGGGCAATGATATTGAGTTTACACTGATTTAGACTCGGTGAAGGCCCCGCACCGTTTCTAGGATTGATATTTTAAGATAGACCCCACGGGGGTACGATTATAATTATGAGTTATTAAGATAATATGTAGTGACGAATTTCATGGAACTTGCTGATCTAGGCTACCGAGTGACCGAATGAGGGGTTACAAAGGAGTAGAGGTATACGAGTAAAGGCCTTTCATGGGTTTTTCCTTCTAGATCTATAAGTACTAGAGGAGGAACATACACAATTTTACTAGCATTATATCATATCATTCTGCCTATTTCTATCCTTGTTTGTTGTTTGTTGGTTGTACTATCCAATTTTATGGGTAGACGAAGAGTTTGCATTCACTTCTTTGTACACCTCAGATGTATGAGAGCTCATTGAGATCTTACCATATTTACTTTATTATATTCATTTACTATAATATTGGCGATTGTATTCTTCGGGTTTACTTTATGCCTTATATTTTTCTATGACTTGATTTTAGTTAGTCATTCATTTCTATCTTTTTTATTGAGGTTCCTGATACACTGCCATATCTATTTTACTATCTCTTGTTAGTTGAGTGTCGATTCAGGTATGTGTCTACTCCTTGTTGCCTGAATCTTTGATACTTGTTAGCGAGCTTTATAGAGTTGTTTACTTGTCTATATCCTGTTAGCTAGTTTTGTGTTTGTTCTAGTTATTTAAATTTTGCGACTTTAATTTTATTATCTATCTATTTACTGCTTTTATTTCTTATATGGGCCCAGTAGACCTATGATGTCTATTGGACACCCGATTTTCAACTTTTTGGTATTCACACTATACTCCTGCATCTTATGGTGCTGATCCTAGTACGAGCACCCAAGGTTGAGTTATGAGATCATGCAAACTTGCTGATTGTTGCTGAGGTAGAATATGGTTTTTGGAGACCGAAGACTTCTTTTACTCCTCTTATATTTACTTCCTAGCATTTATATTTCTGAGACATATTTATTTATAATTTTTAGATTATTATACATCTTTGATACTCTTACACCAGAGGCTATATGTACTAGATACCTAAGTTTAGGTTATTGCCTTCATTTTGTTTATGCATCTTCTTCTTTCATTTATTTTCTTTCTCTTTTTTAATTCTATTGTATTCGAGTCTGTAGTGTTAGGTGATTTGTCTATGATGAATTATAGGTGCCTTCATAACCTGAGAAATTAGGTGGTGTAAAGTCCGCTTAAATAGTCTATAAATCTAGGAATGAAATATCGTACTCATATCTAACTGAGTGTCCAAACCATGATGCAGCGCTCTCCAAAAATGAAATGTGAACTAAGTACCTTAATAAAAAATAATAGATAAATACACCTCATGTAAATAAAGTATCTGAATGAGGTAAATCTAGGCCAACTTCTCTGCACTATAAGATACCTTAATTAGAATGAAATTGGCAGTGTTAGTCAATCTATCAATGATTACTCATATAAAATCAAACTTTCTAAAGGTCATGGGAAACCTAACTATGAAACCTATGAAGATGTGATCCCACTTCCACTCAGGAATACGAATTCTCTGTGACAGTCCACCAGGACGCCGATGCTCACACTTTATCTGATGACAGTTGAAATATTTAGCCACAAAACCTACAATGTCTTTCTTTATGCCATACCAATTTAGTGCTTCTTTAGGTCATGATGCATTTTGGCTACTTTTAAGTAAATAGAATACCGTGAACAATGAGTCTCCTCAAAGATTACGCTGACCAAGTTACCTACTTTTGGAATACAAACAAGATTTCTAATCTTAAAAACACCTTCTTGATTAAGAACCAATATTTTTGCTTCAGACCTTAATACTTTATCCATCTCAAGCTGACTTTCCTTGATTCGCTCCATTAATTAAGATTGAACCTCTAAACAAGTAGAATTCCTCCATCATAAAATATCTGTAGCCTCAGAAGACTATTGGATAAACTCTGAACATCCCTAGACAATGATCACTCCTTTATAAAAATCAAAGAAAGGTTCCCAATGCTAATCAATTTTCAACTTAAAGCATCCCAAAATATTTGGTTTACCGAGATTAAATAAGATAATCATGTCATATCCTTCAACATCTCCAACCATATTCAATGCCTTAGATTTAGATCCTTCTAACAGAATATATACTGAAGAGCTCTAATTGGTGAACACTTTGCAATACACTTCATACAAATAGTGGCACCATAACTTTAAAATGAATATTACTGCTTCTAACTCCAAATCATGGGTAGGATAGTTCTTCTTATAAGTCTGGATCTTCTTTGAAGCATAGGTCATGACTTTCATTTTTGAATCAACATACCAATCAAACACCCCAGAAACATCGTAATACACAGTAAAGTCCTCACCCTCAACAACTAGGGTCAAACTGGAAGAAAAAATTCAATAAATTCTTTAGCTTATGGAAGCTCCCTCTACACTCATCAAGCCACTGAAAAATCACATTTTTTGAGTCGATCTAGTAAATGGAGCAATAATAGATGAGAATTCTCAAAATAACCTCCTACAATAACTAACTAATCCCATAAAATTGACAAATATTGGTAGGTAAAACAGGACTCAACCAACCTCTAACTGCCTTAATCTTGGTTGGATCAATTATGATATCCTCATTAGACACTACATATCCCTAAAATGTCATCAAACTGAGACAAAACACATACTTTGAGAACTTAGCATATAATTCATATCCCTTAATCTCTGGAGTATGGTCCTAAAATGTATAACATGGTTTGCTTTACTTCTTAAATATACCAAGATATATCACTGATGAACATGATTGCAAGAGAACAAGGTATGGATAGAACAATCCATCCATTAACTCCATAAACACTATTGAGACATTATTCAAACAAAAATACATGATTAAGAATTCATAATAACCATACCATTTCTTGAAAGTCATCTTATGGACATCCAATACCCTAAGCTTCAACTGATGGTAACTAGATCTCAAATCAATATTAAATAACACAACTACACCATGTAATTGATCAAACAAATCATTAATTCATGAAAGAGAAAACTTGCTCTTGATAGTCACTTTGTTCAACTACTGATAACCAATGCACATCCTCATGTACCCATATTTTTTCTTAAAAAACAACACTCGATCACCCCAGGAGACATACTAGGCCAAATGAACCCCTTACTCAACATGTCCTGCAACTCCACCGAAGCCATACGATAAGGAGGAACAAAAATAGGATTAGTTCTCGTCTCCATGTTAATTCTAAAACTTTTTAAAAGTCAAGCAAGGGTAAATCAAATGTTTTTCTCTAATTCCTTCATGTTACTCTACTTTTGAGATATACAAGTTGTTTTATACGGGAATCCTGTTTTTCCTCATGGCTCATAGTTCAAAAGGTTATTTTTAGTTGAAATCAAGCCTAGATTTTTAAGCAACATCCATTCATATTCTTCATCCAAGTTCATGTCTCCTTCTAAGGTATGTGAGATTCAAGGGTTTTATTTCACTCTTATGACCAGAATTCTAGTCTTTTTAGTATGATTTCATGACTTAAAAAGTTTAGTAGTTTCACCGAACCATCTATTTTACTTGAGTTTTATTTTTTTTTAATAATAATCAATAGTCATAGTTATTGAAGAACTAATTATGCATGATATCTCATGATTTAAACTCTGTCATTATATTATTTCAAGAACTATGCATGATTTTACAAAATTTTAGCCTATTACGATATGATTATATATATTATGGTCTTTTGATCAATGACTCAGATACTAAGCATGACTAATATAACTTTAGTATTTTAGTTCAAACAGTTATTTTACTAGTTCATGCCTAATTTCATAATTAGTATGACATCCAGATATGCCATTAATGATTATGAGTAGTTAGGCATCCAGATATATCACATGGTATCTTATAAGTAAATAGTATTCTTATTTGGAAGTAGTATTTACTACTAAGCTGATGGGATTACAAAGAACTCAAGTCCCATAACTACGTGTCAACATCGGATTTATTTAGCCCCATTGTGGCTCAGTTTAGTGGATCTACCATAGTATCAAGTTATATGTTGATTGCAATGTATAAAGCAACCCCACTCAACAGGGGCCAAACCTTTTACTCCATGTTTGCTCATATTGTTAATGTAGGTTACTATCTATTGTACATGGTAATGCATTTATCATATTGTTTTATTATAGTTACTATTTTTTATAGTACACTTTGTCATACTTTGTTTAGTATTCTGTTTTGGTTTCTTTGCTCCTATTATTTTCTTGAGCTAAGAGTCTTGGCCTTTCAAGGTACACACTACCCTCCGCACACCCTACTAGTGGACTATATTAAGTGTGATGTTGTTGTTGATCTTGATAAAAGTATAATCAACCAAGAACACAGAGCTCATCCTAAGATCCATTCTATTTATTTCACTAGTCGACAGTGTAATCATATCTAATAAATAACATGTACTACACTATAATTAAACGTACCTATTACAAAACATTGCTCCGATATTCGGCAGAAATCTCTTTCATCTTCATAGGAATCAATCATTGTAGTTCTTCAATAAGAAGACGAGAGTAGGTTTGGTTCTTGAAAGAAGAAGGAGTGAGACGTTCTTTTTTCTGAGGAAAGTATGTTGTCACACACATTGAAGTTCCTAATACATTAGGACTTATTTTATACTATGTCAGAAGACACAACTCTTCACAGAGAATTTCAACATGTGTCTTTTAATTCTTTTTTTTATTTTATTATTATAAATTTAA
>JBDJHY010179470.1:0-12121 GCA_039654485.1 Withania somnifera
TCTATTCTTCATCTTAATGGTTTGGTCATCAATCAAAACATGAAGGGACGATTTCCGTGAACCACCTTGGTCCAACATAATTTATGGGTTACTTTTAACCTTGATAGTGGTATGTTGACAAGAAGTTGCATTTTCCTATTCATCTCCTTGGCATGCCATTATAGTATCCAATTGAGAATTTAGTGCTTGTATCTTGGTTTCCTGATCTTTTATCTGGAATTGTTGCTCTTTTATATGCAACTACTAATTTTCTATCATAGTTTCATCCAATTTAATCATTTTTGCAACTCACTTTGGGCATTAGCAGCTTCCTGTTTTGTCTTTTGAGGGAGTTTTCCAACTTCGTCGTCCTCCTTTATGTCATTCTTGTAGTGTTAGGTTTGGTACCATAACCGAGATCTATTATGTAACCCAACTTTGTACCAAGTACGACATCCACAATTTCATCAGCAGACATGGGAGATTCTCCCAAAGAATATATATATTTCAAATCATTCATGTTATCCTGCCTAAATATATTAATATTATTTAAAAAAGAATGTCCAACTTTTAAAGGATATTAATCTGACAGGTACAATAGGTATGTTACTAAATTATAATTTTTTTACATAGTTAGTATCGTCCTCAATAAATGACCATCCTTTTTCATTCATGTAAAGAGCATGTCTGTACAATTTT
This sequence comes from Withania somnifera, assembly GCA_039654485.1. Classification (NCBI taxonomy): domain Eukaryota; kingdom Viridiplantae; phylum Streptophyta; class Magnoliopsida; order Solanales; family Solanaceae; genus Withania; species Withania somnifera. The sequence continues at coordinate 679 of JBDJHY010179470.1, forward strand.
ATTTTGTCAGGCTCTAGACCGTGAGGTCTAGTTTCACCCTGTAAAATAAGAAAACAACATGAAATAGTACTAAAGTATCATTAGTTAAAAGAAACAAATGGTATAACTTATAATTTCAAGATGAGCCACTAAAAATGCTTTTGACCCCATAAAATAATTAGATTTAAGCTTAACTCGATTGGCCTTGTTTTATCTCGCATCGTTTCTACAAAGAAAATATAAATATCATAATTTAATAATAAAGAGAGTAACATAAATAAAAATTACCTTATGATCTCGATTGATCCATATGTCACCAAGTCTATTTCAATTTTCTTGGATCAACTTTGGCACTTTAATTTTACAAGCTTCTTCCATGGAGCATGCACTTTTAAATTTCTTTTTCAAGTAGTAACACTATTTTTGACTTCTATTTTTTAAAATATTTTCACAACTATCTTTCCCATAATGCTCTTTCAAATAATCTCAAACCTCTCCTAAGAATAAATAAGTTTTGAATGACACATAAAACAATCAAAATTATTTTTATATTAAAACATTAGTCATTACATCTGCCAACATAACAATTAAATTCAAACTATAATTCCCTTAGAAAGAATATATTGCGATTCAAGAAATTTGTATTATATATGGATTCATGCATACTACATAAAGCGCTAGAATTTGGAATTTCTCAGGATACCCCAACAACTAGTTGGATGATGAGAAAACTTCCAAGGACTAAGGATGATTTGGTTGTTGTTCACAAATATACTAGACCTAAGAAGAACCTAACTAGACAATTATATCTATAACATATTGTTCTTTATCCTAAAGTTTTATAGAGATGCATTCTGTTTCACAATTCAGCTAAACCTAAAGTTGTCTTTGTCATGTAGCTTCAACTTCAAAACATAGTACTTGTCGCAGATAGACTCTTGAAATAGAACATACATATAGATTATTCTTATCAACTGTGCCACAATGGGGATGATATTAGAAACCACATCTTCTGGGAATGTGTTTAAACTCAACATTTATGAAAGATTCTAATACAATTTTTACAACCTGACTATAATGTTATAAAGCTTCTAAATCTAAAACCGCAATATTATTTATTTTTTCAGAATCAGACTAGAAAATAAATTTAATCCATTATTTTATAATTACCTTCAAGCAACTTCTTAGATTATTTTTTTTTACAGATCAAGTATTGATGATCTCGATAGCATATTTTATAATTTTCTTTAACGTAGAGAAGTATGGGATAAGTAAAGATTGTCTTGTGGTTAGTATTTCTTAGTTATATGGTTTTGTTTTTTGGGTGCTGTTGGTGTTTATAACCACATTTAAGTATGATTGTCATGTTTGGAGGGTATTTAATCCTATTCATGTATACTATTATTTCAAGTGTACTCAACAAAGGTGTGGTACTCTCTTGGTGGTTTTTTTTTTTGTGCAACAGACATCTGTCAACAGATTCTTTTTATAGTTGATGTAATTTGATTACAGATAACTAAAAGGGATTGTTTTATTTGTTTTCTTTCCTTGGGGTTTAATTGAGTTTAAGTCAATTAGAAGGAGGAAGAGTAGGTGCAAAAAATGGGATGTTGCTCCTCTAATATTTATGTGATCATATACCGAGAGCGAAATAGAAGAGCTTTCAAGGGAGTAAAGAATGACTTTATACACTTGAGTAATAGCTTATTTTTTCTTATTTCCTTTTGGTGCACCCATAGGATTCTTATGTATGGAAGAGTGGGTGTTATTTGTAGAAAATTATGTCCCTCTGTAAAGCTTTTCTACTTTTGGTATACTTCTTGAATATGAAAATTTTTTCTCCTTTTTAATGAAATTTATTGTTTTATCAAATGAAAAGTTTGGGTTGAGTCAATACAAACAATCATTACCTGGATACAGTATATCAGACAGTGCTATTGGCTAGAAAATGAAAATTCAAGCAAGCACATACTATTAGGATGCCACATACAAAAGTCATACTTGTTATCTAGACTGAGAGGAACAACAGAATCTTTTAAGGTAATGAAAAATTCGAAGATCAAACAGCTAAAAAAATCGCTTGCATTTGCATAATAAGAGCCCTCCCAGCAATTCAAACTAAGTTAATACAATGCAAATTTCAAATATCATATGTAGTGTCGATGTCATGAAGTCAATTTTTGTATTTGATAAATTTTTTTTCTTAGAGGCTTGGGAATGTCATCAGGTTAAACAAGCTAAGTCAGTTGTGTTGCTTTATAAATACTCTTTGGATAAGTAATGAAAAAACTAGATCCATAATACAAGTAAAATGACAATGAATAAGTAAAATGAATTCATTAACTTTTCTGCATCTATAACTATCAAATTGATGTTGTAAAAATAAGGAGGTTCACAGAAGGTAATTTAATTAATGGTAAAGAATAAAAATTGGGACAAAAGACCTTTTTCAAAATTATGATATGATGGAGCAGATCAACTAATTCTTTTAAGGGTACTATTCACAAACTAAAACTTGTATTCCTATGCAGTTGAATGTTACATGTAACATTAATAAAATTATTTTGTTGTACTAATGCACCAGATCAAGATTTCAACTTCCGACTGAAAGTTTTCTTGTCCGTTCTTAATGTTAATCTTTTTTTCCTTTTAAGAAAGTAGAAGTTGAAAGATAATAAAGTTATTTTCTTACTATACCCATGCCAACAATTGAAAATTAACCAATTCAAATGATTCCTTTACAATATCCATAAGTTAAACATTCATTCAGGTATCATTAAGGACTTGATTTAATTAAAAGTTCATAATTTTGAACATTTGAACTTATTACTGATTCAATTATGTAATATTCCCCCAAAAGCTATTAAAAATGCACTTCAAAGAGTATCTATGTCTTAAGTGCAATGGGGCCACATCCAAAATGGCATAACCCCTATTGTCAAATATCTTTTTGATATGTCCCTCCATGTTGTTGACCTTCACTTCCTGTTCTCTGTTAATTCAAGCCTACATTAACCAGACTTGTCTAGCCAAGCATTTATATGCGTTGAAAAGTTAGTGTAGGCAGAGGTACATTCTAAAGGCAAGATCTTGCTACGACAATTTACAAAATACCTTTGGCAGCATAAGTTTTCAATAGCCTCTAATTGATCTAATGTACTAGCTATTTGTTTTCTCGCTTGCTAGCTATTTTGATAGAAAAAATCTTGTTCATTTTATAAAAATGGAGCATAGAAATCTTAGAGAAGAAAGAAAAAGTGACCATGATTGAAATTACTGTTAGATAGCGACGAGATTGATATTGTCAAGGATTTCGCCTAATAAAACAAACATATGTATAATCGTAGTACTAGAAAGAAGAGAATTTAGTAATTACTAACATATAATAATTTACAAGATTATAAAACTCCTACATGGAATCTAAATAGTGCTACATCTTTGTCCTCTCTTGTTAGCTTCTTCCACTTGTTTGAAAGAAGAAGAAAATTTCGGGCAATTATCCCTAACTCATTCGATGATTTGGCAGATTGAATTGACTTAGTTGGGCTTCCTTTACTAGTTGTAATCTCTATTTTCATCTTGCCTCCATAGACTTCTTCATTTTTTCAAGACATTTTCCTATAGTCTTGCCATGCCTTTCTTGAGTCAGCGAAATGATGAAAAGATATCAGTTCAAACACCATCCAAAGTGTAAAAATGACAGAGCATATATAGAGATATATCTGCACAAATGAAAGTAAGGTGCAGGCTGAAGACTAAAATATTTTTATTATAGATTAACAACAACAACTAAGTCAAGAAATTCATCGACAAAACGGAAAAAATATAGGATTACCTGTATTAATAGTAGAAGTAAGGCTATTTGATTCATCTAGTAATGGATTAGTTTAAATAGTTCCCCTGTAAGTATAGTTTTTCTAAAGATACATACTCCCGGTGCCATTAATTTGTAAAAGTCTACCCAAACAGAATATGTAATTACAGTATGTTCATAATATATAAAATCTATTGGTTTAACAAATATAAATAGTTATATAAAAGCATCAACCACTAACAACCAATGAAAAATCTTAAAAGAATATATATCAACTTAAAAAGTCTCACATGCATTATTTATTAATAAGAGTTTATTGTCTTTTTGGCCTAATATCAATTGAAGTATTGAAGATCACTGGCAGGCCAAAAAATAGTATAACATATCAAGATATGTACTTGAAGGCCTATTCGAAAACTTATATAAGATAAGGTGTTAAAAAGAGGTTGTGAATCTAATAAAGATTGAGCCCCATGAAGAACTACTAACTGGTTTCTGCAAAAAATTTAATTGTCCAGAGAGCTCATCTCAAAAGATTTTGATTCAGTTCATTTGATTATAAAGTGTCATTATTCTATCCTAATTCTAAGTTTCAAATTCAAGAAGCATTATTTGACAGTCTTTAGTACCATGATTTCACAACCTCATCCTCGTATTCGTCGAAACCAAAGCAGAGATTATCAATATATGAACAAAAAAATGATAAGCTTTTTCAATAAAAATTCTAATGGTGTTATTCTTCACTAGTATGTGTTGCACACCAACTATGAATATGTACACCGCAAAACTCTAATCCACATAACAAATTTAGAGTGTTTCTGTTTATCTTCAAGTTAAATTGTATGAGACAAAAATACGCAAGAACAATGAATGTGTCACAAACAATCAATGAATCTGTTTAATTTTGTTCAAACATAAAGTAAGAAAACTGATACAAACCTGACCTCCTTGTTTAAGTTCAAAAATTCCGCTTCACTTTGTCATTAAACTTCTTAGTTTATTTTCTCATATGATGGTTATCCTGAATTTTTTTTTGGAGCCAAGAACCTAAAAAAATTAAGGCCAAAAGACGGTTTATTTCTCCATTTTTATATTACTTATAATTACCTTTGGTGGGCGAAGAAGTGATGGAAGTAATGCCTCAGAATAACCCAAAAACTTAGAAAGTGGAGAACTACTCGACTAACTTGTCTTTTTTGTATATTGTTAATACTAATTGATTTAATAATATTAAAAGAGAATAAAAGTACATCATTAAGCATAAATCTTATAAATTAATTTTTTTTGATAAATATAATTAAAAAAAATCTGGACTCTTATATAGTGCAAAATACCAGTGTTGTGAAACTCGGACCTGACCGGTCGGTCCGACCGGTTCACCCGAGAACCGGACGCCAATCCGATCCAGTCCAAGCAAAAAACCCCTCATTAATGACTCAGTCAAACTCGGTCAAACCCAGTAAAAAATTCGGTTCAACCGGAAAAAACCGGGCCAAAAACCGAATTTTTTTGTAATTTTTTTTTTACTAAAAAATGAGAAATTCACCGAAAAATTATTAAAACCGCGTTACTTCATTTTGTTCCAAATATTCAACTTAAATAGAGGAAAGTTACATTAAAAAATTCTTTTATTGTCGATGTGGGACAATGAAGCAACTATCCAAATTTCATCTTCCAAATATTCAACTTAAATAGAGAAAATTACACTAGAGAATTCTTCTTTTGTCAATGTGGACAATATTCAAATTTCATCTTTCAAATATTCAACTCAAATAGAGGAAAATTACGCTAGAGAATTCTTCTTTTGTCAATGTGGGACAATATCCAAATTTCATCTTCCAAATATTCAACTCTTTATGTCGTTAATTTTTAAACACTGATTTTATAATTATACTATTAAATATATTATGATATATTTATAATATTAAAATATTTATTATATCATTATGACATCATCTGAGTCGACCGAGTTTTTACGTCCGGATCAGCCGAGCGGGCCCATTGACCCCCGACCCTTAAGCTCGATCGAGCCGAGTCTGAAAACATTGCTAATTTCAATCAAACTGACCCAATTTCATCCAATAATCCGTCTGACCTGACCCATCATCACCTCTTTAATCTCAGCCCTCCATTAATGTGATCCAACGACCATGATTTAATCTCTCCTTATTCCACTTTTTAATTAACCAAAACCCTAATACCTAAAGTCTCTCTCTCTCTCTAAACTAGCCGCCTCCGCTCTCTCCTTCATCATTAGAGTCTGGTTCTTTGAAAATTTTGTTACTGCAATATTCACCGGGGTTCATCCCGTCTTTGTTGTTGAATTGAAATTTTGAACGGCTTTCACTGTGTTTTTTTGATAGACTCTGATCGGATTGCTTAGCTTTGGGTTTGTGTATGATAAATAGATGATTAGTATGTTAAGTTTGATTTGAAATTCTTGAGAATTTGATTACCATGGTAAGTTTCGCTTATATTTGTGGCCTGTTTTATTGACTTGCTTCATTTTAGTGTTAGACAATATTATCTACTTGCATTAATTTTGATAATTGTGATCAAGTCCCCTTTTGAACTGTGACATCTTCAATATTTGGTATGTGCTCTCTCTAAGTAATCTTGCAGATTTGATGGTTGGTAAAATATATAATTGTTGATTCGCTTTGCCTTAATTATATTACATATATTTGGCCCTTTAACTGATTTTGTTCCATCCATTCAAAAGGGGATAATCTTTATTGATTTTCTTTCCTTGGAAATTGCTTACTGTTTTTATTATATAAACAAACCTTCTTCACTTATTATCGATTATCTCTAACTCATCATATCTCTATGTCTCTCACACCTCTTATTCTTCAAGTCATATACACCTTTACATTTTTAAGTTGTGAAATAAAAAAAAAATCTTTCTGTTTATATATTCTACCATTTCAATCGATACACCAGACAAAAAAATTCGCATTTTAAAAGTTTTGGATGCGGCTCTTACTTGCTGTTATTTTCTACTATTATGTCTATCAAATATCTTAATTATTACTTATCATTTATTTTTGTTGGCTTGTTTCTTTTGGGGGAGATGCTCTTATCTTTTATGTTTTGTTTTGTTTTGTTTTACTTTTGTATTCCAGTCTTGTTTTTTGATTTTGTATAATATAAATCTCGTTTTACAAGAATCATGTGCTTAAAAGTAATTTTTAACATTTTTATTTTTATTTTCTTTAATATCATTGTCTGGTTTTCTTTTCTTCAAACTTGACCTATATTCTAAAATTCAAGTGTTTTTACTTTTTAAAAAATAACCATATTATTTTAAAATCAAGATTGACCTCCAATCAAACTGTTGCTAAAGTTAAATGAGCGCGATTATTATTATTATTATTATCGTGGCATCATCCCTATAAAGCAACAAATATATTTTTTAAATGAAAACACATTTTTTATTGATTTTATGAGTATATACTCTTACTAAAATTACTCTTAGTTTACCTTGTGGTAGTTGGATTGCTTAACAAATTAATTAGTCTTTTTTATTGTCTCATCTCTATCTTATCGCTCTTCTAATGTTTTATTTTTCTCGCCTTCGCATGCTTAATTACTTTCTATCACCTAGATTCCTATTATTTAGGCTTATTCTAACTAGTTAATAATAAAAAATGTGCTTGATTAGTTTGCTTGTTTTTCCAGTTAGAATATTAAAATGAGTTAATTGATCACCTAGCTATTTTAGACTAAATGAAATTATTAGACTTTATTTACTCATAGTTAATTCCCCACATAAATACGAATTTATCGGGATCCATGATTGTGGACCTCAAAAGGTGACTAACACCTTGATTTCGAGGTAATTCGAACCCTTATTTGAATTTTTGGTTGTACGAAATTAAAATAAGATTAATTAATAATTCAGGACTAGGATGGTGATTGGTTAGGTGATGACTCTTATATCTTTCCCTTCTAGAAAGAGTTGTCACGTCGAATTCTGTTCTTCTCGAGGGTGATACTTCACATATCCATCGAGACATTCTTATGTTGACCACCTTCATTTTTTGAATGTGGGAGTACTTGACTGACCAACATTCCGCCATGTACAACATAGCAGATCTATCTGTCACACTGTAGAACTCCCAAAGCGAGTCTCCAGTTCATCCACCATGCACTAATATGGTGAGTAACATCTGTACTTGAAACTATCTGTCTTCTGAACGACCCGAGTGTCAAGTTTCACAATCACACCAAGCTCGTATATTGCCTCACTAAACTTGCACTCCAAATATTTCTTCTTGGTCCTACTTAACCTAAACCCTTTAAATTCTAGGACTTACCTCTAAGCCTCTAACTTAACGTTGACACCTTCTTAAAAGTCATATCAAAAGGAAAAGCATTAAATTCAATTTTCTAAGAAAACTATACTTTTCATATTTTCATTATTTCATCATGAAAATCATAAAGTTCATAAAAAAAAGGGCACCATAAAAAATGAATAATACTATTAGGGCTTATTGAAGTTCATATATAAGGAATCAGTAAGAATAAAACATAGATTTTCGTCATAAGCCCTAACTCATCTATAAAGAAAAACTCATAAGCATGAAAGGGAAGAGAGATGATGTTCTCGCACGTAGAGGATAACTCTACACACTTTAATTGGTCCAAATACCCAAGAAAATTCAGATATTGGAAGGAGAAGACTAACAAGAACCTTTCCTAAACCTTGTAGATGAATTTTCTTTTCAAAAATTGTGGTGTAGAATCTTGTTAAAAAATTATAATAAATGATTAGTAATTTTTCAAAATATATTAGAGGAACATACCCTAGTGTTGGATGGTGTGAAAAGGGAAGAAAGTTGTATTACTGTTGATGGAAATGAAAAAAACATAATGAAATTCGGCCTTTTGTGTGATGCCTAAGATGCGTCCGCACAACAGGAGTGTTATAGCACTTTGTGTCGCAAAAGTTGACACAAAGTTGAAAGTTTTGAAGGTCATTGAGCGGTCCAAAGTGTGAATCTCATAGCGGGAGTGTGGATCACACTTTTAAGTCATACAATTTCATGCTACGTTATTTTTTGGTAAAGTGATCATAATTTTTTACTTAAAAGTCGAATTAACGGCCGATTAGAAATCACTCTCAAACACCTTTAATTTTATAGGTAATAAGCCACGTAACTTTTCATATTATCGGAGATATATTTGTTCGAAGTTAATCCTTGCATGAACTTATATGAAAACTTAATCGGTAGAAAAACTTTCAACTTAATTTAGTGCCAGAGTTCTTTTATGACCTATCCACACCTAATACACTTCCTACACTTAGAATTTGACCTTTACACCTAGACACAGTCAAATAGCGGTTCGAAATTAATTTCATACATGAAATAATTTAAATTATAATCCAAAAGTTTTAAAGTGTTGAGTAGTTTATCAATGAGAGTTTTTCTCTTACAAGTTACTGAATGAACTTTCTAACACATAATCCGACTTTGTGACCCTTCAATTTATGAGATAGGCGAAATATTTCATAGTTAAGTTTGAAATTGAATTAAATTATTTAATCAAAGAAAATTATATCTTCAATCAAATAAATTATCGAGTTAATCTCCAATTTTAAATATTTTATCTTATTTCATCCAACTTAATATTATTTAAGAATATTTAAGTGAAATAAATTAGCCCCATCATTATAATCTTAAAACTATAATTCCTAAATAACTCAATCTGAAAATTAAAACACCCCTAAGCTTTTAGATGTTTTTTTTTTTGTCTAATAAAAAGTTAATGCACTGTGCATATATAATTTTAAGGCAATTATATATTTATTTAGAATTTTATAAGGCCAAAACAGTTTCTTGTTCCCAATTTTACGAAAAGACGTGGAGAAAATGATCAACATAGTCCTTAATGTATGGACTTAGATTAATTTGATACCTGATATATAACAACTTGTGAAAATGATCCTTTATATGCTAAATGCTTATCACTTTAATCCTTTGACCCTACCAACCTAACACCACTCAAAAACTCTGTTAAATATAAACGGCAACTTTATTCTCCAATGTCATCTTCCATCAGTCCAAAGGTCAAATTCTCTTTCCAACCAAAATTCCTAACTCGAGAGAACAATGGAGATAATTTCAACTGAGGGATAAGATTTGGATTTTAAGTAAACTACAATTTTATGGTCAATTAAGATAACACTTGGCACAGAAATTACTCCGGCGAAACACGAACTAGGAAAAACATAATAAATAATTACGTAAAAGTAGCAATATTACATTATAAAATACTAACCTATTATATATTATGTTACCAAAAATAGCCCAATTATATAGACCCAAAATTATACTTTAAAATTTATAGTTCACTGCTCATTTAATGTACAATTCATGAAATATATTATCTATTATTCCTACAACTAATAAACATCTAAGGAGATACAAGTCTATAAAATTCTTAGACCAAACATATAACAATATTATAGCTATAGCAAGAAATTTTGGATTTTCAACTATTATTGAAGTTCCAAGCTTCAAAATTGAAAAATAATTTTCGTAAATAAGTCATATTTCAAGTGGATTTGATTGCAAAAGAGTGATTATGTATTATGGAGCCCAAATATAAAGTTTTGGATGATTTGGTGTAATTTTGAAGTGTTTTCTGAATGAATTTGGTGCTTAGATTCGAGGAAGAATTTGGAGTTTTTTTTTTCATATATTTGTATACTATATTATATATTGTTGTATATACAACACAATAACTTTATTTTGATGATTTTTTTGTTCTCTTTATTTTATATACACTTGTACAATGTAAATACATTGTTTAAACATTATACATATGTATATATTTATATAATTATGTATATTATTGAATAAGTGTATATATAATATTATGCAATAAAAATTATATTGTACATAGAATAATATATATATATATATATATATATAATGTTGTACAAAAAAAGGGTTAGTTTTTATTCTGTAACTAAATCCTAACTTTTGGAGTATAAAAATGTAAGGTAACTTTTTGACCACGAACATGAAATGTATATTTGTAATGGGTCGTTTGACTTTACTTAAAAGAAAGTAACTTATAAAAAGTAATTTTTTAAAATTAATTTTCAACATCTTTTTAAGTTAAAAAATAAAAATTAAGAGTAATCTACTTCTAATTTTTAATTTTTTATAAGTTAATTTTAATTATTTTTAAATTATTTTTAAAATATGCACACATTTTTAAAAACTAAAAATTATTTAAAATTTAATTTTTCCAACTTATAATCAAAATCACAATCCAGTTATAATTAGAGTTGCAAACTTGATTTTCTTCTAAAGTGAGAATAGCACCCAATTGTTATTTTAAAGAATCCTATCTCGTTGATTAGTTTGGTAACTTTAAGGTAAGAAGTGCTTACTATCAGGGGCCATGAATTTGGAAAATCCAAGAGCCATATAATCTAATGGCCATCGTTCCTCTTAGATGAGGTTATTGCTTGGTTAAGTCTGTCAGATGGAGCAAGTTATGTGAAACCTTATTATTATTATTATTATTATTATATGTAAATGAGATGCTACAGAGAAATGCTTCTTTTGTGGTTACCTCAACTTTTGTTGCCACCGCGGCAATGGTGCTCAAACCAGCGTGGAATGTCATACC
>JBDJHY010179480.1:0-12121 GCA_039654485.1 Withania somnifera
ATATCTATTGCCAGATGTACACCTAAAATATATGCTTCATATTCTTTAATATTATTGGTACAAGGAAAATAAAGCTTGGATGTTATTGGGTAGTAATGACCGATTTCGGATAGTAAAATAGATCCTTCCCCATATCCTTTGAACTTCACTACTTTTTTTAAATATAACTTCTTCGTTGGGTAGATTTTTGATATATCTTCCCTGACAACCATACTTTTTCATCCATAAAATATACACGCAGTAAACTAAGCTCTTTATAGACTGGATTCTCGATGAGGTGGTCTGTAATTTCTTGTACCTTGATGGCCTTTTGAGTTACATATAGGATTTCTAATTCAGTCAATTGTATTTTCCATTTTACCAATCTTCTATGGACATTGCCTTCTGAATATGTACCTTAACAGACCCATTCTAAAATAAGGTAGGTAGTGTAAGAAGATAAATAATGTCTCAATTTCTTGGTGATCTATGTTAGGGAATAACAAGTTTAATCCAAAAGAGTGTAATGGAATTCCCATTGAGTGAACTTCTTACTCAGATAGTAGATGGCTGATTCATTTTTTCTTCTCTCATCATGATAGGTGAGAACGCATCCAAATGAACTGTCTGACACCGATAAATGTAGTAAATGTGGGTTTCCTTCCTGTGGAGTTAGTAGAACTGATGGATTAGAAAAATACTCTTTGATGGTGTTAAACGATTTTTGACACTCTTTTGTCCAACGGGTCAAAGCATCCTTTTTTAGCAACTTGAAGATTATCTCACAGATGAGTGTCAATTAAGGTAAAAATCAACTAATGTAATTTAACCTCCCCAAGCTTTGTCTTGGGAAGTGGAAGTTATTGAATTTCCTTGATTTTAAAGGTATCAAGTTTGATGCCTCTCCTACTAATTAAGAAGCCCAATAACTTCTCTCTGGGTATTCCAAAGGCACACTTTGTGAGATTCAGCTTAAAATTGTACTTACAAAGCCTATCGAAGAACTTCTTCAAGTGACCCAGGTTATCAATACTTTCTTGGGACTTGATTATGAAATCATTAAGATACACTTCAATCTCTTTATGCATCATTTCATGAAAGATGGTTTTCATAGCTCTCATGTAGGTGGAACGAACATTCTTAACCCCCAAAGTCATTACTTTATAATGATACATGCCCGAGGGTATAATCAAAGTTGTTTTCTATGCATCCTCTTTGTCCTCAAGATTTGATGATACCCAGCTAAACAATCCACGAATCAGGATATGGATGTTCGACAATGGAAAGTTTTCCTTGGGACTGTCCCTATTCATGTCCTTGTAATCCATACAGATATTGATTTTTATATCTTTCTGTGATACTAGAATGATTTTGGCTAACCAAGTTGAGTACTTGGTTACCTCTACCACCTTGGTTTGCATTTTATTTGGGGCTTCTTTTTTATACTTATATTTTGATCCATCTTGGATTTTTTATACTTTTTCTTAATGGGATTGCATTTGGGGTTAGTGGGTAGCATGTGGGAAATGATGTCTATACTCAATCCTTGCATGTCAGAGTAAGAAAAAGAAAACACATCAGTGTATTACTTGATAAGGTGTGTAAGCTTTGTTTTTCTTTTTCCCATGTGCACAATGATTCTGGTTTCTCTAAGCTTTTTATTTCTTCACAATTTGACAGACTCGGTTTCATCAAGATTTGACTTTTGTTAATTCTCAAGTTGCTCAAAATTCACAGCTAGTCATTCAGTACTTATGTACTCTTCATAGTCATAGCCTTTGGGATCATTATCCTAATGCTCGACTTTTTCAATAAAGCCTTAGCATGAAATGGAATTGGCTCTCTTTACTAAAAGCACAAACATAATATTAGATAATAAACTCATAAATTAAAATAATTTGCAAACACGGGGAGCCTTTTCTGTTATGATTAAAAAAGACGACGATTTGTGGATCTAGATTTGTATGAGTATGTATTTGTGAATTTTGGAATTTAGAAACTAAGACATGAAAATTAAAACAAAGAGTCAGTCTCGGCCTCCTTGATCACTGACATTTTCACAAATCTGAAAACTCGTTCTACCTCAATGCTCTAACAGGCCAAACATGATAGCCATCCAATTCTGCAATTTTTCTCCTGGTTCTGCAAGATGAATTCTAGTCATGACAAAGTCTTTCTCTAGTATGGCATCACAATTTTTGAAAAAGGACATAATCCCCTCTTCTATACCCTCATACATAGCTAAAATAGTAATGGTAAATGATCAATACAATAAAGGAATAGGCTTTAGCAAATAACGACTATTCTTCTTCTTACTGAATTCCATCTAATGCTCTTATATTGGATAATATCCTAAACCATACTTGAAGTACTTCTTAAGAATTCATATTGGTTCTATTATACTATCCACATTCTTTCCTAGTCCCATACATGGCTCAAAACCACTCCTTAGCATAGAAGATGCTATCATTTTCTTCACCAAAGGCATCAAGATGGATGAAATTTTGTCTTCACATGTGGCATGTACCTGCTCGGTGGTGTAGAATTTGTATCTTTTTGGAGGTTATTTGTTCATAGGAACTATTCTTTTAGGATGACTGAGGTGACTCCCTTTTCCCTAGATACTTACTTTCTGACCTTCCTATTTCAACTTCATCAGTTGATGCAAAGTAGAGGACACCACCCCAGTGCCGCTGATCCAATGTTACCCTATTCAAAAATTATAAATAAAATTTATATACATCACTTGGGATTTGTATTGAACCTCAGCAAGTCACATTGTAAATATGAGATTGACCTCACCTATAGTATCCCTCTGTCCACGATCGAAACCTCAAGTGTTCATGCATCTTTGTTTGGTCTTTCCAATGTCATAACTAAGTTGGTCAATATTGAGAAAGTGAAAATATCTAGACCTGACCAGTAATCAATGAGTACCTTAGTTATTATCTAATCTTTGTATTTTATAGTGACATGAAGGTTTTGTATGCATTACTCCTTCATATGGAAACTCATGATTGCTGAAGAAAATTTTATGACTGCCCATCTTTTTACTGACCATAGCAACAAAGTATTCATTGTTAATTTTGTTGGACACATATGTCTCATTGAAAACCTTAAGGAGAGCTTGGCAGTGGTATTGGGAACTCATCAAGAGTTCCAATATTGAGATTTGATCTGGAGTATTATTGAGGTGATTCATAATGGAGTACTATTTTGGCTATATTTTCCTCTAAAACTCTTTTTCCTCTCCTTCAGTGATTGGCCTACTTGATCGTTCCTTTTTGTAGGCATCATTATATAATTCATTTGGAATATAAGATCTTCTAGATAAAGTCATTCCAGGAGCATCTATTGTCTCAGTAATGAATTTCTTTCATACAGGGACCAAATTAGAGACTTGGTGAGGTTCCTTGGAAACCAAAAACTTGGGCTTCTCATCAATTTTCAAGGCTACTACAACCTTGAACACTTCCTCAAATTTAATTATACCTTATCTTTTGTCTTTCACAATGTTCTTATTGGTTATCCATTTTTCATTAGTCTCCATCATGTTCACGCTAGCTAATATATGATTTAGGAGAGGTTTCTTGATAACATTTGGTGAAGTCTGAAGGGTAATCAGTTTTTGATTTATCAAGTCTTTTATCTTATGCTTCAAATGAGTATAGTCCTTTGTGTCATGTCCTATTCTATTGAAATGGTAAGCACATCAGCAATCTTCTAAAAAAAAGAGTATTGGTATTGATGGTTTGAGCTGCGAGAAGCTGAATGAGTCCAGCAGCTTTCAACCTCTCTAGAAGTTAGGACCTTCTTTCTATCGATAGGGTAAATCTCCTTGGTAGTTTCCTATTGGATATTAGTCATGGGATATTGGTATTATTTTAATTTTACTAGGGTTGTTGCTATTGATTAGAGTTTTCTAGTGCTTTCTTGTAGCTTCAGATATTTGGATTATTCTAGTAATTTGGTATGGTATTCTGATATGGAGATCGGACATTTGTATGTGGATTCTCTAAGCTGGATTGAATGAAATAACTCAGTAGAATGACTGGGTTAGGTTGGGTAAAGAATACTAGTTGGGAGATTTGTGGGACAGTGTTGTAGGATCTCCTAAGCTTGGATCTAGGAATAGTTGAAGTAGTCTCCATGTCCTCCTACTTTTTTTTGAGAGCCCAAAAAATCCTGGAACTCAAACAATTTACCTATATTGTTTTTTCATAATAATCTAGCTCTTGAGAACTCATGAAAATTTCTACTATCCCTTCCTCAATCATGGGTAATTAGACTCTTTCTACCTCTTTTCTCCATTGATAGGTGTGGTCTGAAAAATATTCATTGGTCTTCAATGTTGTAAGAAAATCTCTCCATGAAGTCTTTGTCCATACCACTTCTAGCTTTACCACTTCTTAAGATATTGAATAGTAAACCACCTAATGCCTCACCACTTAGGTTGTCTCTAAATAGTCTCATTGTTAATGCTTTGTTTCTCCCGCCCCCCATCATCTAGTCGCAGTAGCTTCTGAAATGGGTAGTGGGATTTCCAGTCCTATTTAATGTCTCTAACTTAGTAATTTTGAAGCCTTCTCACAAGTATAGACTAGGGTGCATACATAGATCATTGTAACGGAACCTAGTTTCTTAAAGGTTGCTCTTGGTTTCCTTGATCATGGATATCTTTTATTTTATCCACATTATTTTATCTGGATGGTCATCCAAATCACGTTGCTCTCTTTCATCCTTAGATTTCTTAGGGATGAGATAAGGTTCAGGAATTAGTTTGGAGTGATGCTTGAACTTTTAGATTTGGGGCATTTTGAGTTAGGCTTAGGTAGGAAGGTGTAAGGTTTTATGGAGTGTGTTCACTTGGTTTAAAGATAAGGGGATATTCTGAGAGTTAATAGTGTCATTTTGATTATTTTGGGGCAAGGGTAAAGGGTTTTATGGGTAGTACAGTCCTTGGTTGCATTCTCTGTTTGTATGTTGGGTGTGGGGAGTACGGACTTGGTATGATGAACTAACGTGCAATGGATCTTGCGAACTATTATTGGAAGGTTTTTGATTTTCATAAGAGGAATTGAGAGAGGATTCCTTGTGCATATCTGAGTGGGACATTGGCTATTGCGGCCCAATCAGCCACATCCTTAGCTTTGTGTTCATCCTTTTCCCATTGTTTTAATCTTTGGGAATCAGTGATAATTTGATTCTAATCAACTATTAGATCATCGTGATTTCATTTATTTTAGTTTTCGCATTGATAACGACTATTTTTCTTTCATTAGCTGATGACTCTAGATCTGAAAGGGATCTCTGGTGCAACTTTGATCTAGTAATGTAGCAACGGTATGATACTTCTTTGACACAAACAAGATTCAACTGTATTTGTTGCATAAGTATACATCAAAAGTAAAATCTTATTAGATTCTTTATCATAATGCTTAGTGCAAAGTATCAAACACTATGAACATATGTAGCTAATTCTTTAATATTGGTTAACCAATATTCGGGTATTTATGAGATTTATATCTAGTGAATAGGAATGCACTCACCTAATGGATAATATGTGGAGGTAATAAAAGATTTTTCATTGGTATTTGTTGGGATGTAAGGCTTCCTTCATATCCTTTGGCCCAGAGTAGTTCGAGAGTACAAGGATGGACACTAACTCAGTTTTCATTAATTTGAAAGTAAATCATAGCAACAGAGTAAAGATAGGACTCTTGCTGCTTTTAAATCTTTTGGAAATAAAACTAGACTCTATTTCTTTTTGTTGCATCCCTTCAAGGTTGATCTATCGGAAACTCCAACTTTATCCTCGCTTTGTCTATCAACCTTTCCACAAGAGTGAGAAATATGAGACAATTTTCAATGTTGTGCCCTCCTAATCATTCTCGATAAAGTCAAACATATTGACCTCGACTCCATGATTATGATATGGTTCCTTCTCTCCTATCAGTTGTTTCCGTGATTTAAGAATCAATAAGCCTAAAATAGATGCTTAAGTATGACTCATGGAAAGTTGTGAAGTTGTATTCACATAGTTTTTGTCTTCTATGAGAGGTACCCTAGGAGATACTTCTTTACACTTTAATATGATTATGGAACCCCATAGATTGTTTATCCTTCCACTGTTGACTAAAGTTCTCGGTCATTCCATTAAAATTGTTGCATTCATTAATGATATGACCTCGTTGCAAAGGATGATAATCGTATTTCTTGTGAGAATATTTTGGGAGGTATGGGTATCCTTAGTCCACTCTGGGCTTATCATCTTTGTATCCATCAGCACTTCAAAAATATTAGAACACCGAACGATTATGTTACATCAGTCGCAGCAATAATGAGTGGCCAGAGTGATCCAGATGCTTCCTAGCCTAACTTGATTCAGCACAATTTCTATTTTCTTGAGTCAGAACAATCTCATATTTTCTCTAGTCGATTTTATGTCTTGAACTTTGTTTGAAGTGGTTTTCATCCCTCGGTTATGCATATATTCTTCAGCTTGTCTGAGCCTTTTCTATACTTTCATCACTCAAAAATCAACACAACCATTTCTTCTTCAATGGTAGACATTTTTCTATTCATCTCTCATGCTCGAACTATTGAAGCGTGCCTGATCATTTCTGCTTCTTCAATTTTTTTCCTAGCTTCCTTAATTTTCCTGTCAAGTTCCTCTCTTTTTATTTGGATTGATCTTTTTTCAAGACCCAGAAATTGGGTTGTGATGGCGTCTACGTACCAACGGTAGACAAGCCCAAACCTCATCCAAGAGAGACAAGAAATGGGCTAGTAGCCGAACCAACAACAAGAAAACAGAAAAGGAGATGAAGTGAAAAGAAATAATAAAGAGTAGTAAAGGAATAGAACATTAATATATACATAAATACACCAGAAGAAGTTACCGTGGATGTAGAGCATCTATACAACATTGTCACTAGATAGTTAAAACCCAAAGGGTAACAAGTACAAAATTACTATTATTAATGAAAATTAAGTACAAAATTACTATTATTATTATGAATGAAAATTAAGGACAACTCAGCATCAGAAGAAGACCTGGCCAACCTGAACATTAAGAGCTCATTGTTCCCTAAAAATCAAGCTACAACCTAGCCCGCACAACCATGACCTCCCTGATAACTTGTACTGGGATATGCATCATGAAAAGATGCAGAAATATTACATAGTATCAAATCATAAGTACCTAGTAGGAATCATAAGTCGACCAGGAAAAAGCAAGCATAAATAAGGTAAAGAGCTATCATATAAAGAAGACATGTCAATAACACACAAGTATAAAGGGATAAGGAGTTAAAGAAGCTACTAAAGTAAACATGGTGCAAGGACCAACTAACTAAAAATCAAGGTGATATCAAGTATAAGATCAAACAAGAAAAGTACCACGCGATCTCCAATGCAACAATAATAAGTACGAAGTATAAGGAAGTAAGTAAGAGTCAGAACAACACTAACTAAAGATAAGATACAGTAATCAATAAAGAACACAGGAAGATATCAAGATATAACCTGTCTGTCATCTTATAGTAGCTATGGGACAAATAATAAGCTAACTAAGAAACAAAAACCTACCAGATGCCCTATCCCCCGACAGGCACAAACAGTCATCCAGGGAACCTAACGTGGATTCCTCCGTAAGCCCAGAGAGTACAAAAAAATGTGAAGGATTCAATACAAGGGGTTGCTGAGAAAGTAACAAAAGTTCCCGCACGCACCCTCCCTAGGATATTCTCGAAATAGGAGGGACCCACCAGAGACATCTTTGTATGTCAGTACTCCCCCTATATACCTTTCTCCCAAGTCACGCATAGAGCCTGATGCATAGTGACTCAGGACGACAGGGCTCATGAAGGGATCAAAACCTACATGCAAATATTATCTCAACATAGACACCTAAGGGAAACAAAAATGTGACAAAAATGCCAAAACCTGAGCCCCCGTATAAGGTATCTCAGTAAAACTCAAGTGCCGCCATAAAGGCAAATCCTGAAACCCTATCAAAGATCGCAAAATAAGGCCAATATCATGATAAAATAGCTTACTACTAACCAGTAATTGCGTAAGGTGTACATATAATATTTAAAGTCTAGTTTCCTATTTAGATAAGCTAGTTAGCTTATATTTAGGAAATAGCTCCATATCACAGAGTGGTCGTGGAAGTATAAGTAGGAAAATCTCTTCTAGATATTTGTTTGATGAAAACCAAAGTTATGTTGTAATTATTACCCAAAGGAACCCAAGAAATTTCTATACAATCCCAACCACAATGCATGCTCGCAAAATAACACAACAGTAAACTAGATTGCCACTAGGCCACCAACTAGAACTAGGGGATAGCTACTACGCTCAACCACTGAGTTATTACCCTCTCCAACCACACTAAGGTACATAGTCTCATGTCAAAACATGTAATAAGGGCTCTACAAATTCCATATATAGAAGAAACATATGAAAAATAAATAGAACAAGGAGAAAGATGAAAACAATATCAACGAGAGGGACCAGGGTAGAAAACCCTTCCCAAGCTATCCATTTAGGATGACTATGAATAACAAATACCCAGTCTAATAGAAACGAAGTTGTAGCCTACCCAGGTACATAAGAAATCTCAAGAAGCATACACAAAAGCCCAAAATCCATGAATAAGCTTAGAACCACAAGAAACTATCAAAAAGTACTCAATACTTCAAGACAAGTAAAATGAAACCCAAGTTGTATAGGAATAATTAGGCAAGAATACGAGATAAAAATAGGCCCGTGGGCCTCATAGCATGGAAAATGAAACAAAATTCACTAACGCATAGAGCCCGACTCATGGGTCACGTGGTATAGAACTAGGCTTAATTCGATGAAAGATGAAGGAGGAAAGATCTTCTAAAGTCTATGTAAAAATATGTTTTACAACAAAAAATCAATAGGGAAAAAGTGAGAATTACCCACCAGAACAATGGGGAACTTCTCACCAAGTTAACACAAATAGAATATGAAGAACCCACACAACGCAAGTATTCAATATAAGAATATAAGCTACAGTGAATTTTGGAGAAAACAAGGTGAACTTTGGATTTAAAATGAAGGAGAAATCTATATATAGGGCACCCAGGCCTCTACCAGAAATGCGACTCCCTCCTAAAAATGCAAAGGGCTAGGACAGATGGACAACCACAAATGTAGCCAGTTCAACACTAACTCGGAGTGGACGGCGTGTCAATTAAAAAAGATCATTCACGAATATGGTGTAGGAACAACGAACATGAAAAAGAAACAAAAGGGGCCATCTGTAGATGCATCCTAGGCCCACAAACAGAGAAGGAATTAGGATTATGGTTTTGACAACAAAAAAACTAGTTTTACCAAGTCCCAAATGTCCCGATGAGAGTCTCAAAATGGAAATGCAGTTTGAATTGGGAAAACTAAATATGAAAATTACATGGATTGATATTCTAGAATTTGGAACTGACGTAACGACCATACGAGGTCATTTAAGATGAAAGGCACTTGAAACAAAAAATGAGAAAAAAGAGACAAAGATTGTAGAAATCAAACAAACCTTCAAAATGAGTTTGGTGATCTCGATAAATATACCAATAACCCTACCAGACCAAATTAGGCATTCCAGAGCTGATGGAAGCATCAAATTTATGATACGTCACTCCAATCACCAGAAGCTGACCTAAGTTCACTTTTAAACTCCAAATAAATTAAATTTCCAAAAACCAACTAAAGCAAGATCGAAAACTTCAAGATATGATCCAATAGTACTATTAGACAATATCCCACATTCAAGAGCTAAGAAACTATTGGAATTCAATTCTAAACATATTTAATAGAAAATGACTCTAAAGCTCCACTATTCTAAAGTTAGAACTCTAAAATAGGGAAACGAGATAATGAGCTATAGAACTTCCAGAGAGCCAAGTTGTCTGTCCCAAAAAGTCATAAATGACTTAGGGAAGCTACTAGAAAGCTCTAAACACAGAAGAAACACAAAAATACAAAAATGACCCCGATGACCATTATAGAATCCACCACTAAAAGAACTTTAGTCTAAAAGAGTAAAGAAGAAGGATATATTTAAAGGCTCAAATAAATAGGGATAATGGGCCCATATATCTATATCTATCGACGAGGTGGCCTCATCGACCGTACAATGAGCCTATCAAAACTTTAGAACCGGTATCTCTCTAGAACTGAGTTGTCTCATACCTCTGTGAATAATGGCCTCAGGATGCTCAGGATAAGCTAAACAATTGTCCAACTATACTAAGTCATAAAAAATACATATAAAGGGTTTGGAACATACCAGTGGAGGATAGAAACATGGAAGACTAGATGAACTATAGCTAACCCTAGAGGTAAAGCTAAATTGTAAGCAATTGCACCAACTTATCAATTATCTTATAAGGCACAATTAAACTAGGCTAAGCTTCCCCTCCAACCAAATCTCATAACACACATCATGGGTGACACCCAAAGAAAAACCATATCCCCAACACAAAATTCCAAAGGTCGAAGTCTACATTCTACGTATCTCTTTTTCCTACTCTGTGCTACCTGTAATCTACTCTGGATAACACGGACCCTTGTTACAGAATAATGAATCCAATCTGAAGTTTGGTCCAAATCTCAACACTACTAAGCCAACCAATAAGTGATCTGTAACGCCTACTATTAATGCCTCAAATGGTACCATATGGAGTCTATATTGGTAGCCGTTATTATAAAAAAACTATGCCAAGGAAAAATGCTAATCCCAGCTACCAACAAAATCAAAAATACAAGAACGTAACATATCCTGGAGTATCTTATAGTCCACTTGTACCGTCCATCTATTTAAGGGTGAAAGGAAGTACTCAAGCCTACCGGAGTACCCATATCCCACAAAATAGTCCTCCAAAAAGACAAAGAGAATTGTGTCCTTCTGTATAAGATAATTTAAACTGGCACTCCATGCAATCGAATATTCTATTAAATGTACAAACTAGCCAAACTCTCTGCACCCTAATAGAATGAAGTAGGAGGGAACTGATAAGAGTTGGTCAATGTATCCATTATGAACCAAATGCAAGCACACCTCTTAGAAGTAGGGTGAAGTCTTGAAATTAATTCAAAAGTAATCCTCTCCCAATTTCACTCAAGAATAAGAGGCTTTTAAACTCATCAGAAGGTATTTGGCTCTTGAACCTCAGATGTTGATAGTTTAGGCATCGAGATACAAATTATAGAACATCATACCTTAAACATATTCACCAATAGTGTTGTCTTAGGTCTCTACCCATCTTTTCTATGCTCGGGTGAATGGCATATCTAAAGCAGCGGAGCTGGCAAAGAATAACCTAAATCAAACCACGATCCCTCAGAACACAAATATGATTGCGAATCCATAACAACCCATTAGAGTCAATAGTAGCATAGCTATATTCACCCTAAAAACTAGCTCTCGAATCCTAATAAGGTCTCGGTCCATATATTATAACTATTGAATCTAATAAAAAGAGTGGGCCTAGACTCTACGTGAGTAAGAACTCTACTCGGTTCTAACATATCCAATCTAACCAAACTGTTAGAAAAAGACTGAACTCCTAAGGCCAATGGTCTTTCTGAATATGATAAGGAAGACAAACTACCATGTTCTCCACCTTCTGACTCAAGGAATCTGCAACCATAAAGAATACTAATGTCATAATCCTTCAGAAGAACAATCCACCTCCTCAGTTTCAGATTAAGCTCCTTATGGCTCAAGATATACTACAAGT
The DNA here is from genome assembly GCA_039654485.1 of Withania somnifera. Taxonomy (NCBI): domain Eukaryota; kingdom Viridiplantae; phylum Streptophyta; class Magnoliopsida; order Solanales; family Solanaceae; genus Withania; species Withania somnifera. The sequence continues at coordinate 11,754 of JBDJHY010179480.1, forward strand.
TCTAATGATCGGTGAAGATCTCACAGTGAACCCCATAAAGATATTGCCTCTAAATCTTAATCATAGAGACTACTGTGGCCAACTCCAAGTTGGGGTAGTTGAGCTCATGAACCTTCAGCTGTAGTGAAAAATAAGAAATAACTCAACCCTATTGCATCTATAACTATAATGACCCTCATGGTCATATATGATAAATACGCGACATCTTGCATTTTAGAGCATTTCAATAGTTTCCCCAAGTCATTTATGACTACCTAGGACCGATAGTTTGGATCCCTGGCGACTCGGTTGAGAAATATCTCAAATTCCCTATTTTAGATCCTAAAGTTAAGTATTCGTTGACCAAAGTCAACTTTCCTTCAAGACGA
>JBDJHY010179490.1:0-12121 GCA_039654485.1 Withania somnifera
ATACGAAATATACTAAATAAACACCATATATACACTATATATACACAATATATATAAGATATATATATTATATATACAAGATATATATACTACATATATTATTTATATTATATATAATATATATATATATATACAAGATATATACGACATATATACATACTATATATTAAAAAAATTAAAATTTCGGACCGAGCCGATCCAAACCAAAAACCCCGGACCAACTGCCACCTTTACTGACTGATATGCAGCCCTACTTTTGATAGTAGATAATTGGGTCATTAATGAGGTAAGTCTGCAAATGAAATTTAACATATTTTTTATAATGATAGCGTCTCCGGGTTACTTTAATTATTTTACATGATACACTTTTTATCTTACACTAAAGGCATAGCTAAGTGAGAGCAAGAAGTTTATCTGAATTTATTTTGATGAAAAATGATACTAGATATACAAGTTTAATCTCCTTAACTTAATCATGTGCTCAGTTACTTTTTTAATATTTTGAATCACTTAATAAAAATTTTAGTTTTTGCCGCTGCTTAGAAAATATCAGGAAGCTTTATGTACCCATTAAGGCTTTAAATAAGAAGAAATTACCTCTTTTCTTAATCTTAATTAAAATTTAAACTTAGTCTCAAAGCCTAGAAAGGCTCTTTAGCATTAAACTCCCTCAAATTTCTTGTAACATCCTTTTGAAGATGAATAAAATGGTCAGTTCAAATATATATATTTTAAAAAAATTTCAAGATATATATTGATTTTAGTTATAGATTCTCAAATATTTTTAGTAGTTATTTTTGGATGAGTTTTTTGACAAAATTTCATCATGAGTTTTACTACAGTTTTTCAAAAATAAATTTTATTTTTTGAAGGAAAAAGGATGAAAATATAATTTCTACCCATAGGTTCTAAAAACTATAAAAAAATACCCATAAACCTGATATAAAAATTTCACCTTATTATCAACTATAAAAATCAGGGGTATAATGATAACAACTATTATACCCCCAAAAAATAAAATAATGCAAACCAGTGAAGAAAAAAAGGTATATAACCATAAAATTCAATTGATCACATTTGATTATCAAATGGAAAAACAAAATGATTTAGTTAAATAAAAATTGATTAAAAAAAGATCCATTGAATGATAATAGTAATTACAATTTATTTTTAATGTAATCTTCCACATTTACAAAATGTGAATTTTTGTGTAAAATATAAAATTTTGGGTGAATTTTAAATTTTTAAAAATTCTCAAAATATAGTTTTTGCCCCAAAAAGCTCAATTTTTTTTTATTTATTTTTGGAATCTTGCAAAAATTTTGAAGATTGTTGAAAAAAAAAAATCAAGTACATGGCCAAACATATTTTGCCAATTTTTTTTTTTCAAAAAACACTTGCACTTTTTCCACCCAAACAGGTCCTTAAACCATACCCATGTTTATAAAAGGATCCTACGTGAAATATGCTACTTTATAAGTCAATTTCATCATGTACTATATATTTTTAAATAATAGTTCATACCACTTTTTAAGACGTGGGATACTTATTTGATGCGCAACATATATATATTTACAATACATTTATTAAAAACTCGGGATACATTTTGACAGTAGTTACCGAATGTATCTGGGATATATTCATAAAAAAACTGACAGATACACGCGGTACATTCTTCAAACTTATTTCATAATATAGCATATGATACATTTACTTATAAGACACATGTATCAAAGATGTATTTTAGTATAAAATTATAAATACATTGACCTATCATGCAGATCTTTGCAAATATCTAAAGGTATAATACATAAATGTGTCATTTAACTTGGCTTTAGATTGTATTTATGTCCTCCAACTTTGGTTGTGCATAAATAGACACTTAAATTTATATAGAATAAACAAGTAGACGCACACGTCCTACATGGCGTTCTACGTGACAATTTTGTCTCTTACGTAGCGTCATACATATATTATAATACTTATGACATGCGTATCTACTTACTTAATTTTATTTAAGTTTAAGCATCTACTTAAACACAACCTAAGTTGGAGGACATAGATAAAATCTGATGTCAAATTAAGTGTACGGTATTTGTGAAGATCTGCACGTTCAATATATTTATAATTTTATGCTAAAGGACATCTTTAATATACACGTGTATATATATATGATAAGTAAATGTATGTTGTTTAATATATGTGTATAAGTAAGTGTATAATATACGTTATGAAATGAGTTTGATGCCATGTCTACAACAGTGACTCATATACGCGAACAGTCCCAACTGCCGTGTTTCCATCTCTTGTCGTGTTAATCAAAATTTAGATACCACAATCCCACCCCCCTTACATCAATTGTATATTTGTGCTATCATTATTTTTGAATAGCAAACTGGGATTTAGTTATGTTCCTCCTTTAGTTAGACATCAAAGGAAAGAGAGGAAAGTGTTGAATTCATTGGAGAATAGTGGGGTTGTTAAGGTAGATGAACCTTATGTGTGTAGAGTTTGTGGGAGGAGATTTTATGCTAATGAGAAGTTTGTTAATCATTTTAAGCAAATTCACAAACGTGAGCATAAGAAAAGGTTGAATAAGATTGAGTCTGCTTGAGGGAAAATGAGGGAAAGTTGGTTGCTAAGTATGCAATGAAGATGGATAAGTATAAGGGTGCTGTTAGGAATGTTTTGACTCCGAAAGTTGGGTACGGTTTGGTGGATGAGTTGAAACGAGCAGGTTTTTGGGTTAGGACTGAGGAGAATAAGCCACAAGCTGCGGATATTGGATTGAGGAATCATTTGGTTGATTTAATGGATAAGAGGATGGTGGAGTATGTGGTTCTTGTGTCTGATGATTCGGATATTGTGGAAGTGTTGAAGGCTAGGTTGAGGTGTTTGAAGACGGTGGTTGTTGGTGATAGCAATTATGGTGCTCTCAAGAGGATTGCGGATGTTGCTTTCTCGTGGCAAGAAATTATGATGGGGAAGGCCAAGAATTGTTTCTGTTGTTGGATGCTGGAAGGAACGTGATGTTTTGAAAAGATTGGGGGTTGAGGTTAATCTCAGAGGCAAACCAGAAGGGTCCAAATTCACGAGAATGTCTTTACCATTGTAACAGAAGTGACATTCATGTAAGTACCAGTACTTTCCCCTAAATATTGTAATGGATTAAAAATTCTAAAATCAACCTCATCTGAATCTTTTTAGCTCCATGACCTCAGATCAGGCGCTCAATTTACCTAAAGTTTAAGATGAACGAAAGCGTTAAAATCTTTTCTTTTTTTTTTCGTTCTCGGTATGAAAATATTCATGATTATCATTTGAATTGCAAAGGACTTGGAACTATCTATCTTTGTCCTTTTCATCATAACTTAGTGCGTGTGTTTTCTGTGCTATTTGTGCACTTGTAATTTGCAATTTTCATTTTTGGATAAAATTGCGGGCAGGGAAAGGGGAAGGGGAAGGGGAAGGGGAAATGGGAAGGGAATTACAAACGTGGGGAGACGAACCCTAACCACCAAAGTGACCTATTGAGATTCCCCTATTTTCATTTTACATTTGATGCTGATATAACAAATAAATTTCACTTCATATCTAAACATCAAATTCAGATGCCTTAATCTTCATAAGCTTGGACCTCAACAAGTGGATGTCTCTCATCCATTATCACATAGTATACCAAATTTTGCGTGTCTATCAGAACTTGATGATGTATCTTTGATTCTTTTTTTAAACTGGTAACAAATATGATTGTCTCTGAAATTTCACTTTCTTTTGCCCAAGCTTCAAACTATAGAATTATAGGTTCCAACTTAGTGTTGCTTTAGATGTGGATAGATATCTGAAGGTTTAGAAAGTTTTTAATAAGAAAGAACAAACTAAGTTCTCTTATTCCTTCTGTTCATCTGGAATATTTCTACCGTTAGAAGCAGCTACCTGGAGAATTGCACAAATAGCGAATTTTGAGACCTCAATTTAAGCCATACCCAAGTTTCTAAAACATATAACATTATTTGTGTCTGCTATGCTTTTGATGTGGATAGATATCTGAAGGTTTGGATTGTCTTATTTCCTTCCCTTCCTCTGGAAAATTTGAACGTTCTACACAAACAAGCATCAGCTAATTCGATTTTTCAAGAATAAAGATTATCACTGAAGCATCACGTTACACCAACTGAAACATCATTTCTTTGGTTCTCTTTTTTCATTTGCATAATGCCATGCTCATTGTGTTGTTGTAGTTGCTCGGAACTTTGTGTCGAAGAAGAAATATTCACATTTTTTAAGGTATTATATAATTTATTCCAAGAGTAATTATTCGTCCTATCTTTCTATTAATGATTCAGAAGGTAAGTTATCATTTATCAATATTCCTTGAGGTTTGGAACTAGCTTTTATGTCGGTTCTTTAAGGAATCCTGTTAGTTGATAAAAAGGTCCATAAAAGTTTGTCTAATTGAGGTAGCAGCAAAAGAAAGTTGTATATAGGAAGAAACAGAATGTACACAAAGAGCTATTCAATGCCACCATAGTCTACACATCTTACCTGAGCTTCTGCCTTTTCATACAATTCTCTGCAGTTCCCACTCTGCCTTTTCTGCCATATGGGTAACATGGATTCTCATCTCCCAACTAAGTCATCTTCATGATGGCTTGAAATTCTCAGTTCAAAATGGGTGCAAAGGAATTGATGACAGACTGAGCCCCAACAGTTACGTAACGTCTAAACGGAAAAAGTGAAAATTAACCTTGCGCAATGAGAGTTAGTTTCAAGTATTTTTAATCTATTATCCAGGAATATGGAGAGATTGATGAAGAAGTCATCCACCGTATTGGTGCTCAAAGTGGATGAAATGAAGGCTCGCATCTGGAGTCTTGTGTGATAAGAAGATGTCACTTAAACTTAAAGGCATGTTCTATAAAGTGATGGTTAGTCTAGCTATATTGTATGGGCCGAAGTGTTGATAGTGAAGAATTCGCACATTTAGAAGATGAAGTGGCAGAGATGAAGATGCTACAATAGGTGTATGGGTTTACTTAGGAGAGTTAAGATTAGAAATGAGGATATTTGAGACAAGGTGGAGTGACATTGGTGGAAGACAAGATGCAAGAAGTGAGGTTGTGATGGTACGGACTTGTGGTGAGGAGATGCACGGATGACCAAGTGCGGAGTTGTGAGGGATTGGTTATGGATGAGTTCAAGAGGTAAAAATAGATCAAAAAAGTATTGCGCAGAGGTGACCAAATAGGACATAGTGCAGTTGCAGCTTACCGAGGACGTGACCTTAGATATGCAGGTGTGGAGGACGTGAATTATGATAGAAGGTTAATAGGTAGTTGTGCGTCCTTATAGTAGGTAGGAGTGCATTGTTCTTGATGACCTTACTTGTATTTGTAGTGCTACGCTTGTCGTTTCTTGTTCTTCGACTTTTGATATTTGTTGTTTCGCGTAGTTCAATTGTAGTATTATTTTCTTGTACTGTTGTTTTGTTACTGTCTGTTGTTTTGTTACTACCTATTGTATTTTGTACTTTCATTGAGTCTTTTTTTTGACTAATTTTTTGTTGAGCTGAGGGTGTAACGGAAATAGCTTTTCTACCTCACCTCTGAGGTAGATGTAATGTCTGCGTATACTTTACCCTTTCTAGACGCCGCTACGGGTATGTTGTTGTTGTTGTAACCTTTTGCTTAATAACTTCTAGAACTTTCATGAATCAGGTCAGACGAGTAAGAATCTAGAAACATACTGCCATGTCTGTCTTCTTATCTTAGTAAAACTTTTATACGCTCTTTTCCTTTTCTTTTATATAAAATAAAAAGGAATGATGGTGGAGATGATAACGGTGGGGACACAGATCTTACATCAGACCCTAGTAATGAGATAATTTATCAGCAATACCAGGTCAATTCCATGTTTTAACATTAAACGGAACACAGGTGAGAGTTTTCTCAATTTTGAATTCTGAGCCACCAATTATGTTATAATATTTTGGTCTTATAAAAGAATGTCGAAGTAATTCCCTTCTGTGTTAATAACTTCCAACACTTTAACTGCGCATCTGATGCTGGAAAAATTATTGAGATCCTTCTTGTATAGGCCTTTCATAGTTTGTTGAAATTGTTAAAACATTAAAACAGACAATATTGTTGTTTTTATGGTTTCTGTTTGTAACAGCCATGGACTTTTAGCATATAATGGATTTTGATGTCTTGAGAAGTATGTTACTGAATATAACAAGAATACTTCTGGTCAAGGCATGTAATACTATGAAGCTGGTGCATTGTTTCTCCTTAGAGTAGTTCCCCGACCCAATGTAAAGAATCCAATTGACAACCCTATGCCTTGCTAGTTTTCTTCATCATTGAGTGTTCTATTATACAAACTAAACTAAGTGGACCAGCTTCTCAATAGTAGTCATTTCTTTGTTATGGTCTGTTTCTTCAGTAAGTATATGTAGTTTGTAACCGATCTTATTTTGCTTGTTAGTGTTACCAACACAATCAAAGAGAGGATTTGGGGTGTGCAAGGGGAAAGGTAAATGGTATAATATAATCAAACCTACATCTATTGTGTATAAAATTCCTGAAAATACTCTCTGGAGTTTAGTTATTTCTCGTTGATTTCCTACAATTGTTTCCTAAGAATCTGCACACTAATGTTGTCTATTTTCTTTCCGTGTCACAGCTTTTGAATCATGAGTAAGGAGGGACCTTTGAAATAGAACAATTAACTGAGGCTTGTCATTCATCAAACCTGGAAAATTGCAGCTATAGTAAGGAAAAGTTCGGGGTACAACAACTCAAGGTGATATTCAAGTGATACCGCCAAATAAAGAATATTTGCTAAATTTAATTGAAGAGTAACAACTACCTATAAGCACCACAACAACCATGACTAGAAGAAAAATTCAAGAGAAGCATGTCCATTTGTAGAACATCAAGTAGAACAAGTGCAACTGGATTCAACCAAGCTGCTTCTGCCAAATGAGTTTAAATACAAGTTATAATGAATTCTATGAAAAATCCTTCCAAGCAAAGCTTGACAAACTTGTTATCACTCGTTTTTGCACTCTCCTGTGCATCTTTCTCTTGGGGGCAATGGGCAAGTTTGACAGAGAACCCGACCCTAATTCTCAACTCGAGACCTGACCTTGACTCCTGAACCTTATTTTGATTTAAGAACTGGCTACCCACCTGAGACCCGACCCAACTCTCAACGTGGGACTCTTAACCCGCGAGCCAACCCACCTAAACTCCTGACCTCAAACTCGACCTCGATTTCTAATGTGGGACTCGAGGCCGACTTTATACCCTAGACCCGATTCGATACCCAACCCTTACTCCCAACTTAAGATCCAACTCCTCACTGGAGATCTGGTCCCAAACCCAAATTCGATTCCTAATTTGGGACCTGACCTCAATTTTGACCTAGACATGATACCAACTCTGGGCCGAGAACCAATCTCGAGACCCGACTCCAACTCCCGCCTTGAGATTCTACTCCCAACTTGGGATCCGATTTTCTACCCAAGATCCCACCCTAACCCTGACCCCAACTTTTAACCAAGGACATCGACTCCCAAACTAAGATTCGATCTAGAGACCCGACTCTGACTCTCGACCTGAGACTCGACTTTGACTCTTGACTCAAGATCTGACTTCTGACTCCATTCTGGTTCCTAATTTAGGATCCAATCCTAACTTTTTGCCTAGGACTTGACTCGAGACACAACCTCGATTGTTGACCTAAGACTCAATCTTGATTCCTCATTCGAGATTCGACCCCGACTCCGATTTCAAATTTGGTACCTGACTCCGAATTTCCAATTGGGATTCGAACCCAACTCTCAACCCCTACCCTATCTATAATTCAAGACTTGACCCCAACTCCCAAGTTGTGAAGCAGATGACTATTTGAATAATATAAAAATTAATGAAGGCAAGTAAGAGTCCATAAATCGAGGACTGGGGGAAGAGTGAAATGGTACAACTGTTCGGAAGGTAATAGTTGGAGGCCAGGAACTCCTGTTAAGTCTCTTTGCGTGTATTTGTAGGAATTTTATTTATTTAATTCTCCTTTTCATATATTTTAGCAGTTTTATCACCTACATAACCTAAAGGAAAATCTATCACGTTATGAAATTTATATTATTATGTGGATGTATACTAAACGTAATTCCGTCATCTTTCCACCGTTCTTTATGTTTCACCTCACCCCATGACCTCAAGTCCTTAATGCTATGTCCCCAACCCTCTTTATGTTTCACCTCACCCCATGAGCTCAAGTCCTTAATGCTATGTCCCCAACCTCCTCCGTGATCTTCCCTCTTTAGTGTTATGCTTATGACATCCTCTTTGTATACCTATATGTAGCCTATAAATAAAGACATAAGAGTTGACACTTTTAACACTTGAACACTTGATAATTGGAAGAAATAAGAATACGCTTCTCCTTTATTTAAAGGGTTAATCTTAAACTCAGAGCAACCTCTTATTTTTTGGTGTCCTTTGAGGTGCCTCAACGGATCCGTAGGCCCCCCCCATTAACACTCAGTGCCCAGGCACAGCCCAGGTAACCCCACAACACGGAGGATGACCCTATAATCAGCAACAATTCTTGCTGCTGTCAGGAATTGATCCCACGCCGGGTGTAAGACATACTGCAAGAGGTGGACCCGATGACCGTTGAGCTAAGCCTCATGGACTACTTTATGTCTATATTATTCTTGGTTTCTACTTTTTTGTCTCATATTATTACTTTTAGATTTATTTTACAATATACCAATATTAATTCTCCTTCTCATATATTTTAGGGGTCTTTTCTAATTTCCTTCTCATATATTTTAGAGTCTACATTAATTTTTCATATATTTAGGACTCCTTAATTTTTTTAGTTTAAAATTTGTGAGTCAATATTATAGTCAATTAAAATTCAATCAAACATTTTTTAAGGTTTATTTTTTGTAATTTTATTTGAGAAGTACTACATTGATGAGTCGTCCTGGCCATGTTAATGATACATCAATTAACGGAAATTAGCCACTTATTCAATATCATCAGAAAGTATTGGAGCAAAAACAACTCTTTAACTATAGGTTCGGTAGAATTTAGATGTTTTGATTCAAATTTCATATTTATATTAAAAGTTCAATTCGATGTGTATAAAATATAAATAACATAACAAGAACCCAATTAACAAAAAAAAAAGTAATTTAAAAGGTTATTTATTAAAATTGATCATTTAGAACCCATGGAAAAAAATACTGACTTTGTTGCCTGTGAACATATAAAAGTGGTAAAAACATTTTGAAGAAAAGGAATTTCATACTCTCTATGAAGATCAGCAGCATATTTCTTATCCTATGAAAATTTTACGCTTACAGCTCTTATGAGGTATATATAAATTAAGTATATTAAAACATAACAATTCATAATTGTCATCTCTGCACGCCCCTAAATCAACGATGACAATCAAAATTTGTGTGTTTCATAAAAAAATTATCCGTACAATTTGAATTTACACAAATAAATACAAAAATATAAATATCAGCGTGAATGCTTATAAGACAAAGAAAAAGAAGAAACTATTTAGAGAATTTAATTAGTTAAAAAATAAAGTATTAGTCCAAATTAAGGTTGTGCACAAATCAAGTCAATTTGAATATTTGAATCAATTCGACGTAATTTAAATAATTCAATTTGAATGATAAATTTCAAATTGAATTACACATTCAATTTTAAAATATTTTGAAAATTTCTGAATCGAATATGATTTGACGTATTTATAATTCGAATCGATTCGAAAAATCAATACATATAATAATAATTGATTTATAAATTTTATAATAGAGGTATTAAGTATAATCATAAGACCCACTATTCAAGTCCAAATTAGCTTTTTTCTTCTACTTTTCTACCTCTACAACTTTATAGAAAATTTAACTAGAAAATCACAAACTCAATCTGCCTCTTTTTTTCGGGAACAAACATGCGTAACAAGAGTCTCTCCATTATCTATATAACAAAGTCACTATAGTTACTTTGTATTAATTTTTTTTAGTATTGAACCATTGTGGATGGATTTTAATGCCATTTTAAACTTGCAATGTTACTTTTTGATATTTATAGCCTAGTTTTAAGATTTTTTTTCTCCTATTATTAAAATAAAAATAGTTGCTTGTTAAGATCTCAAATTTGATTCACACAATCGAATCGAAATAAGAAAAAACGAATCGAGTTAGGATGAATATTTTAACAAATCGAAATTCATAATTTCAATTCAATGATGGACAAATTAATAAAGTTATAGTTGAATCAAAATTAAAGTAGCTAACTTTATATAAGGACATTTTTTTAATTAATTTAAAGTTACTTTCTATCGTATTTTATAATGCAAGATACAAATTAATTGCATTAACATGTTTACCGGTAAATAATAATAGTGTTTTAAGTTCCGGTTTTACTTAGGCTTGTAATCTATTTTCTTACCAACTCATGGCAAACCCAAATTGCTATATTTTGTAAAAAGTTGAGAAAAAACCAAAACAAATTAACACACGTAGATTTCCTAAATTACATTTGTTTTGGACCTAACGATACTTTTCTAGTTAAATAATATTTCCTACTACTTTTTATGATTGTTTTATTATATATTTTAGAATTTCTTAATTATTAAATTTTTTTTAGTATTTCTTATCATATATTTAATAAGATTCATTAACTTTTAAAATATATTTTTTCATACCATATCATTTAGGATTCTTTAATTTCAAATATGATAAAAATAATTAAATACTAATTGTATGAAAAAAGATAAAAGTACGATTTTATCTATTGCAAGACCTTTTAACGAAGAGCAAAAAATTTAAATTATTTTTTTAAAAACCTTCACACTTTTAATATAATATAGTTATTTATTAGACTTTTATATTAATCAATTTAGTTAGTAAGTTATGTAAATGTGAATTAAAAATACAAAAATAAAGAAGAAAATAAATGGGAACGCTGGCCATAAAAAAAATGTCATATCACCTTATCTATATGAGCTTTATATGTTTATAGATTGCGATAGACATATGAACAAAATAATTCTTCAGCCTTAACAAAAATATAATCAAAGATTAATCGTATTTAGCTTTTGTTAGCTAAACAAAATGTTAGAGACCATAAATAAGTAGAAAAATCAAGGTATAAATAATTTATTTTAGTTTCTTTATTTAAAATTAGCTTTGGAATATAATACGCTTCCAAGATTCCCAAAAACAATATTTTTATCTTTATGATTTTGTCAATCTTATAATATTTTTATCTTTATACCTAATTAAGGTAACTCTCCTATTTAGAAAAAAAACATAACTTCAAACCTCCAAAAATTCATCCTTTTATCAATAGTTAGCAAACAGTAAATATAATTAAAAATTAAAAAACATCTTGTATGCCGCTTGAAAAAATTATCATTTTTTAGTTAAAAAAGGTTAAGTTTTAACTCTTATTTCGAATCATTAGATTTCAAAACAATAAATTATATCGGGTCAATTCCTAAACAAATCTAATGAAAAAGATAATTCATTGTAAAAGAAATTAATAAGCAATTAAGAAATGAATTTAGAGTTAGTACACTAAAGAAAAGCATTCGATGTTGAGGTGGATATCACCGTCCATGCACATGGTCATAGAGCGAATCATGAAAATATTACAAATGCTGAGTCAGAAACAATTGTTTTTATGGAACCCAATAATGTTCAACTTTTCAATAAAAATATCAACAATTTTTTGTTCCTAAATTATTAAATATGTCTATTTGAATTTGCAGGGAAGAGAAGATAGCGAAATAGGTTAATTTAACCAAAATAAAATACCCACTAACACATAATAAAATATCCACGCACTTTTACTTACCTTGCATTTCTATCAGAAGCTATTTTCAAGACTCGACCCAGTAATATTGACAACCTTATAGTTACTCTGAGACTCCCTCTTCCATCCCTTTGTCCAAAAACATTAACATAAAATGTGATGTCACGACCTAAAAATCAAAAAGTGATGGCGTCTACACCTCTCCTATAGACAAGCGTAATACCTGGTCCAGAACGAGTAGCGGTGGGCCAGTACCTGTAACCTAA